>JAMKCH010030678.1:0-16412 GCA_023653785.1 Ophioderma brevispina | reverse complement strand
GGGAGGGGTGGGGTGTTGCAGGATGTTGGGGGAGGGGGTGGGGTGTTGTGGGGTGTTGGGGAGGGGGTGGGGTGTTGGGGAGGGAGATATCTGCAATCCTCCACTGTATCTGCTTGCACAACTTTTTTGGGAATACCCTGTATTCATACAATTGCAATCTGGTCTGCTGCACTTTGTCTTACAGCTATGCGCGAAAGCAGGCGAGACTTGTGGTTCGAGAACCGCCTTGTTATGTGACAACCCCACCTTTTTTGGGTGCCCACTATAAAAAAACATGACCAAGTGTTAGCAGACGTGAGCTTCTAGGTGATGAAGGTTAAAACAAAAAAAAAAGTAGAAACATAAAAAGGCAGATGTATGCAGGCGCAATGCCGGATGCAGGTAATGTGAACCCAGAATGTGAAGGATATGAGCAATGAAACACTGTCACTGGATGAGCGAGTGATAAGACTTAAGGTGTTTGACGTGTGATCTGTTTACACGCAAGCTGTTTTGAGCTTTGAGCATTCAATTTAAGCACCCACTGTCGGCGGCAAAAGAAAGACTTTGCATTTTGAGGTGCGAAAGTTCCACGCGCAGATACCGTGGATCTCTGTGCGTTTTGTTTGCGTTTATTCGCGTGGAGAATTAAAACAAAAACAAATCGCGTCAATAGCGAGTCCTCTACGCCCACAGGTGCGCATCCTCTACGCATGCGTTCACTGCTTTGCTGCGTACCGAATGTGACACAAATGTTTTTGCTGCCCAACGCTGCGCCCAAATTGTTAAAAAGACTAAAAATTTCAGTTGTTTTAGGCATTTAATGGAAAAAGTAAGCCGGTGACCCCCATTTTTTATGTCAAAATTTTGAAGAACGGTATCAGGACTTCAACATATTTAGAAGTTACAAGATTTTATTGAGATGTTTTTATTTTGTAGGTGATCCAAACATCAAATTTTGACTTTTCCCATAGACTTGCATGGTTTAAACAGTGACAACATACCTTTTTTGTTTTGGCTCTAGCTCAAAAACAAAGTCGGTGACCCCCATTTTTTATTTCAGATTCTTAATCAGCACCGTTGTAAATACCATATATGTGAATTCTGGAAAATTTTATCGAGTAGTTCACTAACACGTCAAACCCCTTAAGACAGCGTTCAAGCTTTGGCTTGCATTTGGTGGACAGTATGGTGGAAACTTAAAGGGAAAGATATCCTACTTAAAATACCATTTTCTAGGGGTGAAATTTTGTGTAGAAACTGAATCTGAAATAAAAAATGCATAACTATTAACTTGAAAATTTTTCCTAATAGCACTGTACAGGCATATTTCTGCCCGAAGTCCTCAAATTTGAGCAAAAATCGGCCGCAAAAAAAATAAGTCCTTCAAAACTGGGACTCGCAGGGCTAAACAAATATAAACTTGCTCTAGACGGAGGTCTTGGCTATAGCAATTTTATTTTGTTTCCCTTAAACTCACAGTTTGTGAAGGACTTATTTTTTTGCGGAAAGGCCTCTGATTTTTTTTCATCGCCCTCCGAAATGGCGGGGTAGGGTAACATATGACTAGACTATATTTTTTTTCAGGTCAACCTTCCACTTAGTCAAGTTTTATATCACTATTGAGCTATTTGAAATACTAAACAAAACACACTAGCATCATCATAGCTCTACCATTGAGGTTAGGCCTTGTTTTTTCAATCACAAAATTGGGCGAAAATTGCATTTTTTCCAATAATTGACACCCTGACTGCTGCCGACTTTCTAACCCCTGGTTACAAAATTACAAGAAATAGATTGATCCATTTAATATTTTGAATATAAAATGTCCCTCTTTCACATATTAGCATAAAGAATTAGTCTCTACTAGGTAGTTTTCATGTTCATGAACTCACAGAAAATTAGCATGTCAAAATTTTTGTCACCCGAAAACGGCCATTTTTGGCCAAAACGGTTTTTTTCTCAAAATCAGTGAAAAAAATGGGGTTTTAAGTGCCAAAATCTGAAAATATATGACATTTTACCCTTAAAAAAAAAAAAAAAAAAAAAATTTGTTTAGCCTTAAACCTCACAGTTTTGAAGGACTTATTTTTTTTGCGAAGGCCTCTATTTTTTTCACGCCCTCCGAAATGTTAGGGGTAGGGGTAACATATTACTACTATATTTTTTTTCAGTACATTCAACTTAGTCAAGTTTTATATCACTATTTAGCTATTGAAATACTAAACAAAAAGACACAAGAAGCATCATCATAGCTCATACCATTGAGGAGTTATGGCTTTTTCAATCACAAAATTGGGCGAAAATTGCATTTTTTCCCAAATCAATTGACACCCTGACTGCCGACTTTCTAACCCTGTTACAAAATTAAAGAAATAGATTGATCCCATTTAATGATTTGAATATTACAAATGTACCCCTGTCACATGATTAGCATAAAGAATTAGTCACTACTAGGTAGTTTTCATGTTCATGAACTCACAGAAAATAAGCATGTCAAAATTTTTGTCACCCGAAAACGGCCATTTTTGGCCAAAACGGTTTTTTTCTCAAAATCAGTGAAAAAAATGGGGTTTTAAGTGCCAAAATCTGAAAATATATGACATTTTACCCTTAGAAACATTTAAGTAATCAAGAATTTTGACTGTTTTAGCTCCTAAATATTTTTTTCACGCCCGTGTCCGCTAAACACAAGTCAAAGCTTGAACGCTGTCCTAAGTTCTACAATGGAGCTCATCAGTTAGACAAAAGTTAGACAAACTATACATTTTCTTATTCAGTTTGACTAGAAGAATACAATAGTCCATGATTTAACTCAATTGAATCATTTTAATTTTTTACCCCTGTATAAACTTTACCCCCCTTATTTCTCAAATAGCACACGGGGGATTCTTGGGGACTTTTGATATGTTGTTCTTCACAATAGGAAACTATCCTGTAAAATTCAGCTTGTACTTATTTATTTCCGCCTTCTGGCTACACAGACCTAAAGTTCCTGGACTATAAGGCACACATACAGTACCTTAACCACTAGTCACCTGTGGGGGAGTACCTGCGTGGGTACTCCTATGCTTTGAGTTATGTGTGATTATTTTAGTAATCTTATCCATCTAACATCTTGGTCACATGGGTTATATATTTTTACACAAAATGTCATCATATATAGGGGTTTATGATGATGCTGAACTCAAATATAGATGCTATGATCAGAAAGGAGTAAACAACAGTGGAATGTTTGACGCTCTCTATGGGCCAAAGTTGTACATACTATAGCTCGGCAGCCGGTAAGGAGTACCTGTAAAGGTACTCCACTACTGGTGACCAGTGACAGGCGGGGGCACAGTGCCCCCCCTGACGACTTTGACCGGGAAAAAATTTGCAAAAATCATGCTAAATCAGCCGTTTTTTAGCCCTCTGACCGGGAAAAATAGGCCTTTTGACCCCCCTGAGAGGGAAAATTTCCCAAGACAGGGAAATTTGCCCCCTCAGAGCGGGCAGGCCCATTACACCACTGCTGGTGACCTACATGGGTATCTGTCAGTCACCTAGCAGGCAACTACAGAGTACAATATAGGATATAGGTACTGCTAAGAAAACATAGCTGTAATGCACCCAGAGCTTGTGAACTTCACAAGCATCAATAATAATGCAGGATTAGAGCTTAGAGTACACATGGAGTAGCCCAAGCTCTGGGTTACACCGTAAGAATCCTGATGTGTATATTACATAAACATACATATGGAGTTCATAACATTACTTTTTTCTTCTTGTTCTTCAGGAGTTTTTTAAGCACTGTGAAGTGGGGGATGTATGTGCAGAGGAGGATGTTGTTGTGGATGGACGTACCCATTTCCACTGTCTTCTATGCCAGGCTGTGGTTCGCTCAGTATGTATCTTATAAGCTGTATATACATGGCATTGTAAATTAAGCCTCCATTTTACAAGTACTGGGAGTTGCTTACATCTTTATTAATTAGAGATGTGGGTGAAATTAATTATAATGGATAATAATTGATGTCATTTGATTAACCCATAGGCTTTTCAGCTTGTCTAACATACAGTAAAGTATAATAAAGAAATGTATTTTGAATAATATATTGAAACTTCACAACTTTAAAAAATACATTTTTTTTACATTTTCAAGTGTTTCTGAAGTCTGCTACAAGCAGATCAGCACATTGGGTATACTTTGGTGGTGGTGGTGGTGTGTGTATATGTGTGTGTTAAAAACATCAACCATGCACTTCCAACTATCTCCTGCCAAATGCTTGGTATTACATCAAAACTCTCTCAGAAAAAGCACTGACCCAAGCTTCATATGGGGTGTACACAGATTGGTGTCAACGATCACATGGGCAGATTAAAGGGACATTCTTTGACAGTCAATTGGGGGACATGCCAAAATTTTCATTATTTTTTGTACACAAGAAATAAAATCACAGTGACCTCAATAGCTGGTCGAAGACACTCTCGAAAATGTCTTGGATTTGAGGTCTATACCTGAATCCATTATTCGCTTACAAAATCATAAGCATTTTGTAAGCGTTTAATACACTGCTGCGGATTGTATCTATTTCAACGAGCTAGGATCAGGAAATGCACCTTTAATTTAGACTACTCAGTACCTTGTCCTTAATATGAAGGTGTGTCTCAAAACCAGTGATAGTGATACCCTAATAACCGGGGATAAACAAAACCCCCACATGACCCATACCAATACAGAAGAAAAGTGTTATGCTATGGACTCTATAGTGTATTTTATCATCCGTGATTGACGTCCTTGTTATTATACCTTGAAAATAGAATAGTGGTACGTCGAGTGACACATTGTACATTGTAAAAAACACTGCTAGGTTATTTGAAAACAAACACTCACATAGCTTGTGAGCCAAAAGAGCCAAGCCATTTGTCCTAAACACTTCATGAACAACGTAACTAAAAATTTTTTAGCTACAAGCACAGAAAGCCTACTTTGAAGGTATACCCTTTCCTTAATCGTACATGTTAGCCCGTTGGCAAAATCACTTCTATTCCACGACTATACTAGCACCTGTGGAGACTTGTGATATATATGATCATTATCTCTCTCCTCCCACCTCCAAAGATCTGAATGTATTAACATGGAAATTATACTGCAATGTAATCTAGGCTTCGTCTACCTTTAAGTTCAAATTTCTATTTTGCTCAAGGATTTTTTATAATAGCAGATATTTGTGCAACAGCTTCTCTGAGGACATCACAATGTTTACTTTAATTTTAGTGGTGTCTTTTTTAAACAAAAAAACAAACCATTAAAAAATAAAATTAGGATATTTTTGTAAGGAGCAGGAAGGAGGAAAAGGATGCACATTACCATGCAAAAACAGCCTCATCTTATGTTTGTATGTGTTCAAATTTGTGGGAAAGTGTTCTATTCCTAACTACAATATTTTAACACTGTACAAACAGGCCATCCATTGCAGACCTTGTAGGCCCATGCCAGTGCTAAATCAGTGCCCACAGGCGAGCATGAAATGTGCACCAAGTACTTCACTCGCTTCATGCCAACTTGCTCTCAGAATGGCAACTAAGCCAGACAGCTACTAAACACAGACATTGCAGATTGTGTGGTGGTGCACATACAGATGCTGTAAGTACATGCATTCAGTTGATATACTACATAATGAAGCTGTAGGAGTCTCGGAATATTCTGTATATTGGACTTATCATGCAGTATGGCTTTTGCAAAATTTAATTTCGAGGGATTTGCATAGGAATTGCACATAAATGTTACACAGGCACAAATGGAAATCTTCAGAAATCAATTCAGAGAGGTGACTTGCTGTAAACCAAACCAAACCCCTGATCACAAACTTGAATGCATAGCATGATGTGATTTCTTAGAGTAAATGGTAACTGCACCACTTAATTTTTGAGTATGTTAAATGTGAAGTCCATTGAGTAGTTGAATTTGGGATCACATAGTCACAGCTTGACTTGATTGATGTTTTGATTTTGGAAGATGGCCCTCAGATCGTGATTGGTGATATTTTATAAAATTGTTCATCTTAAAAGTATATACTTTAATCATGATGTGAAACATTCAGTGGAGTTTCAAGGAGCATTGATGGGGTTCCAGTTATGGGGTGACAGCAGCCAGAGGGAGGGGGGAAGAGTCACTTGGGTATGAGGAACCCTCTAAAACTGGAGCATGTTAGGCATGGCTTTTCACACTAACTTTTAATTGAAATCTCTTACACAACAAATTACTCTGTAAATATATTTTATTTTGAAATCTCCTGAGAGATTCTGTGAGATCCCACTTCATGCATGCGCAGTCATATTGCTATCTTGCACATTAGACAGTAACAATCTACTTGCAGGAAATATGTATGTAATTTTTCATATGAATGTAATAGTTCATATTTTACATAACATTTTTAAGAACCAAAGTTATCGCATGGTGAGTTTAGGCTACGTAAATTGCATTTGTGTACTAACACAACAAGCATGACGCAGTAAACGCGCCGTTTGCCTGCACGTCCTATATTCTATTCTACTACAATACAACTCCACCGCGTCATTGCTGCACGCACTATCCATCTATTGCCCAGTAATAGATGGGCGGAGCTTTCACCTAAACCAATCAAATTGCTTGTCAACATGATAAACCACACTCACTGAATGTCTGATCATATTGAATGTGTCAGAACAATAACAAAACTGCCACTGCGTGGCAACCATGCTGATTTAGATAAACCCAAAGTGAAAGGTAGTAAAAACACAGTTTTCTGCGAGATTTGCTGTACCCTCAGACATTGGTGACCGTATCAGATGTGACTCTTGCATGGTCTACAGTGTGCCGTCATCAACAAAATGGGCAATATAAGAGGTTGTGGACACTTAAAAAAAACGTAACCAATATTAAGGTGCCCAAAAGTACTATATGAGCATACGCACCTCTAGTTTTGGGCACCACCCAATGGGCCAATCATATTGTCGTATTGGTAAAGCCCTTATGCATTATTTATGAGGGACACCAAGGTATTTTACGTTTGTGCTTTAGGCGTGAAAAAAAACAATGATGCCCACAGATATATACTGTCACACTGACTCAATACTCTTTTCTTAAAGGCTGACGCAGAGATTTCCCGATGAGGGCGCACTCAATTTTCAAACAAACTGAGTTTTTTGCATGTACATAGTGCTTGTCCATACACTAATCATTGTGTGAAATAACTAAGCTCAAATCAAAGTTTTTCATATAGAAAATCACAACTTTGTTATAAATTTCCGGATCCGATTTTTGTGTACCGGTATCCTATGGCACTGTTATACTGTGCATAATGTACTGCATGAAAACGGAAATCGATTCATCTCCTACTTTTGTAATTGACATTTTCGGTGCTATCTTTAGTTCAGATGACTATTTTTAATTTCTCCTAAATAATATATTTTCGAAATCTCTGAGTCGCCTTTAAGCAAAAATTAACAGGGGTCCATCGGGAGAGTTTTGTGCATTAGGAATGTGGGAATCTTTTTAAAGGCACGTTTTTCTCCATTGATTGGTTTCCATAATTATAGTCAGAGAATCGATGATCAGACAATTAACGTTGGGAATGCCACCCTGAAACATAATGCGTGACACACAGATTCTTGCATAACAACAGTGACAACGCAAGAGTGCTTGCGCAACAAACAGAACCACGGCGTGCTGGCTGTGAGAGAAATCGGTTTCCTATCCTGGTTATTACACCCTGCATACAGCAAGTTTTCTGACAATCAGGCGGGCATAAAGCTATAGTACATTGTTTGACAAGCTTAGGATTCTAATTATATCCTAAGAATGCTCTTTTGAACAAGCTAGACAAGAAATAACACTTTTTTCTACCAATGAGAAAAAACAAATATCAAAGAGTTGTGTGCAGAACTTGCTATAGAAGGGAATCCTACTATCAATACATGTGGCTGAGTTTTATTTGGTAAATGGTAGTAGCCTTTCCAGGGGTACAGTGTGGTCCACTATACTAGAAAACATTGGAAGAGACAAAAACATGTAAGCATTCAAAGCAAACTGGGGAAAATTTCAATTTTAAGCAAGCAAACTGAGTTGAATTGGTGGATTGTGCATGTTGATCATTCTTATTCATTATCTGGCTAAACCTGACATACACATTACCTTGCGAGTGGTCTGTAGGGAAGCAACCAATGTTACCGTTTACATTGCTAGACAATGTAATATCACAGAATCATTTTAGAGGGCATGCAGATAATAAGTATTGATTATTTGGAACTCTTAGCAGCATTTTGGTTCGACCAGAGATCGGAGTAAACTACAGATAATCTGGGCGATCCATATTTGCCAAAAGTCAAAATTACCGTGGGGGCTGAAAGGCTAAACTTGTCCAAATGGGCTGATTTGCAAAGGTTTTGGCCTGGATTTTGCAGAATAGACAGCGGCATCCAGGCAGATGTGCAGATCTGATGATAGGAGTACTCCACTCCTCAAAGAGCTGGTTACCGATCAGTGAGCCGCATTGTCTTCCATCTTTATATGCTTCTTACTTACAAGGTCATTGTCAGGAAAAACAATTGCCATCATACACTGTTCCTCGTAGAAGTAGGTCAGTGATTGACAGTGCTTTTAGTAATGTGGCATAGCCTAGGAACTGTTTGCCCCTCTCTGTTTGCTACTCCGGTCTATTTTTTTTATCTTCTAAGAAAGCACTGAAATTTTGCCTATTTCCAAAGAGTTCAGCCAGGTTTTCTTAAATTGGGCATATATTGCCTTAATGTAAATTGTTTATTGATTTGATGTGCTACCATTTTCCTTGATAGAGACAGATTAAGTGATTTACCCACAAGATTCATGACTAGCTGTAGGCCAAATAGAATTTTTTTTATTTGTAAAGCACTTTGACCTAATGGGATAACAGATTTCAGTCTATAAATTTTTTTTGGTCTTGATAGAATGGTTCCACCCAAAAAAAACCCATCTGTAAGTTGCGCGCCGATATTTCAAAACTGTTTTGAAGTGAGCTAAACGCCGTGATTTTGTAATCCCCCATAGAGTACGGTAAAGTAATATTGTCGAGTCCCAAAATGGGGCATATTTTCCGCTCCTAACATCCAACCAAACCTCCTATAATGGTTATACACCACTACCTGGCTGCCGTAAGGATCACAAATTCTTGGATGGACTACTTTCTTTGCATGGCATATGGAAAAAGTGCTTTAAAATGCCTGAAAATAATGCACTAGTTATATTAAGAAATGATAAATATCATGATTGAATGGTAGACTGGGGAGTATGTTTTCTCACAAAAACTAAGCAGCATTTGGAACAGTGACTTTGATGAAATTTACTCCGCGGGCATCAATTTCACTTGATTTGCCAAAATTACTAGCTTTTGGCGACTATAGAGAATTCTGTGTGTTGCGTTCTGACATCGGGGCATTTTGGTGATTCCGTAACTAAAAATTTTTTCCCGGTCATCATATGTTCAAAATTTGGTTATTTGGTGATGTCAGCACTTTACTCTTTGGGGTAATGTTGTGTATTTCCCCTCTGTGAGAGTTTTAAATGTGAAAGAAACATGCTCAAAGTTGCCATTTTCCCCATTAGACACTGTGTAGAAGTGAGTTAGTGGTGTGTACCCTATAGAGACAGCCAGCGATCATATGTCGGTCCTCATTTTTTTTTCTGAGTTTTTTGACCTTTCAACCTCAGTCTTTGTCATGAATCGATATGTACGTCAGTGTTGTCACTGAAAAAATGTGATTTTATCATTTTAGAAAAGCGGTACATGCATGTGCATTGGGACCTATATTCTTAGTAGGTGAGGCCCAGGTATTAAGATTTTGCATGGCATTTGGATTTGCCACCACCATCCGACGAATTCCCGGCAGCATAAACAGAATAAATTGTGTGGACTGTGGTTGCAGAATACTAAATTCATCCAGAACAGATGCATAGGAAGGGCACAGTGTATTTTGTAGAGTTTATTTACTGATACGTGGAGCTAGAGTGGAGTAGGCCGACAATTAATACTAGCAAAAGCTATCTTTCACGACAAAATACGAATGAATAAACTATAAAAGATAGCTTGCTTTTGCTTGTCCAGACCGTGGTGGGGTGTTGGGGGGCACTCACATTGGGCGGCGATGCATATGTAATGCTGTTAGCACCCCGCTTCCGTTTAAAAAATTAAAGCCATCCTCGTCATCCCAAAAAGGTCATATTTTTTGACAATTTTTCACTGGTCAAACCAAAACCACTATTTTGGGGAAAATTTTTCCCCACCAAGAGACAACCTCCTTTTTAGCAAATTTGGCCAAAGAATCTTCACCAAGGACCCCAATGTTTTGAAACATTTAAGCAAATTCTGTTGCCCTAATAACCCCTATTTCTGGGGCAAATTTGGCTGTCTCTCACCCCCAAGCCCCATATTTTTTGCAATGTTTTAATAACCGAATTGCCCTTGTGTGTTGAATGTGCATCCTTGTTAGGTTAGCCCCCCCCCCCCCCAATTAATCCCCCCCCCCCCCGGGTTAATTGCTGACTCGCTGCTAGCTGGGCAAACATCCTGGTTACCACGGCCTGGCTGCAAAGCCCATTTTTTCTCCAAAAAAGTACAGTGACCCCCGGTATCTAGATCAAGATTAATCTTTGTTGCATGTTTGTCAGATTTCTTGTCGATGAGGGCTTCCCTTCATCAGGATATCTTATAAAGTCTATGTAGTTAAATCACAAACTGTACCGTTCGGAACTGTTTTTCTGAAAGTTTGTATTAATATCCCATATTTTATTTACATTTAATGCATTTTCTACTGAGTACCAACCAAAATCATGTTTGATTCCCTTCGAGATTTGCACCGATACCAGTGGATAGCCATTACGTCTTTATCAACACAACAGGATTGGAGCGGTCTAAGCAAGCATACCAACCTTCATCAATAATGGATTTTACAAAGGTTTTTTTAATGAAGGTGATGCAAAGAGTCAATGTCTAGATTCTTACATTTTACACTAATTTCAAGCCCTTGTGTATATAATAGGTTATACACCCACTAAACTGGCTGCCGTAAGGATCAAAAATTCTTGGATGGACTACTTTCTTGCATCTGAAAACAAATCACTAAAAAATTTTAAAAATGTCTGAAATGCCGAGTTATATTAAGAAGTGACATGAATATCATGATTGATATGGAGACTGGTATGTTTCTTCTCATAAGCTCATTTGAACAGTAGAATTTGATGAAATTTACTCCGCGGTCATCATTCTCACATCTGATTTGCAAATTACAGCTTTGGGCGACTATAGAGAATCTTGGTTTGCCGGTCTGACTACCTGTGTAATAAGTGAGTTATGGTTGTAACCTATAGCCCGGAAAAACTAGCACTACGATTTCACAGGATAAAAGAGAAAAAAAGTAGCTTTCTTTGATACCAAATTTTGACCACTTCCGTAAAATCTGGGTCCCTTGGGGGATGAGGTAATTAGCGATCAGACATGAACCTTTAATTGATAAAGGCACTATATCAAATGATTTTTGTAAGTTGATTCTTTCCAGAATAATTAGGGATTGGTTGCGACCATCAGGCCACATCTCTTTTAAAGAATTCGACTGCTGCGTGTGGCGCGAAACAGGATCTCACATTATCTCTTACTCGAACTCTAGATCGCCCGTTCTCTAAAATCAAGATTAAACTCCAAACAGGTAAGTTCTCATTGAATCTTGTTTTCAAGCAAATATCAAAAATTGATTCATCAATTTTGACTATGCATGCAGTGAACCCGCCTCTGCTGTGAGTATGCAGATTTGAGGTTATTTGCAATATAGTTTTAAGAGTCATTTCATTGTACACCACTACAACAGAATACTCTTAACATGCAAACTTTTGGAAGTATTCTCTCATCCCTTTGTCCTTGTGAAAAGCATGGATCAAAGATATACTGTTTGTGGCAATTCTGACCATTTGTAATAAGTTCAAGCAGAAATAGTACTGGCTGTACCTCCCCAATAATCCCATCTCACTACTGACCGGAAGACTTCATTTCACCTCAATTGATACGTTTACCTGAACTAAATGAGCCCCTAGTTCTAGGGCTACTCGGAAACAGAAAAAAATAAACAAAATCCATGATCTTAGGTGCAAACACCATGATCTCAAACTAAACTGAGCAGTTAAACCCACATATGCTTAGGTTTAAAAAAATAACCCCAACATACAACACTGCAAAAATAACTCACACTCTAGTTTTAACTAAACCTAATGAACGGATGTACGAATGTAAAACTTAATAATTGCTATCAAAAACTTGAGCACACTCACAAAGCAGAACTTGTTTGGTATGAGTATTCATGGCCATCAAGGCTTCAACATGCAAGGATAACCAAAAAATGATGAGGGTTAGAAAAAAACCGAATAAAAAAAATATCATTGATCATGCCTGCCAATGACAACAAGTAAGCCTAATGCTCTTACCTTTTAGTTCAAAACTCAATCAGCGGTAGAAAATGCAGCAAAACCGGCTGCACATGGCCTGGTGAGCCAGCCAACCAAAGACCATGTTCCGCCATTATGCGCTTGACTTACAACAGAAATGACGCATACGCAGTTCTTATGAACAGATAAGGAGTCTCAGACGACATGATAGGGGAAATATCTAGTCCATTAAATTTAGGCGATTAACCACAATGATAAGCTAAATCTAACCAGGTGGTATATAAGCTTATGTTATGTTATTACGGACATTTTTGTGCCATCTTGGAATTTGCGGTAAGTGAATGCATCACATAAACTCTTAAGCCACAAGCAAATATTCATTTCCTGACCCCTGAAAACATGGTATAGACACCAGAATAGATCTCTATGAGCTCAAAGACTATGCAAATAATTTAGATTGGTCGGCCCTTTTGAAAAATGGCTGCCAACTACCAAGAGTGCTTTACAGAATAATGCACGGTCATCTCTATAAAAGTAAACCTGCCATGATAAATACGGCAGATGTATTTTCTCTGCTTCACCCTCCAATTCCTATTTGAAGGGGGGTTATAAGATAGCATAATATGCTTGTTAACCCATCAATTCAATTGAATTGATGGGTTATTGCGATCGAGCGCGGCGTGTTTTAATATATCGGCTCTTATTTTTGCTACTAGTCGGGTGCTTTATGTGCATTTCCGTAAAAATGCGGCAAGTGGTTCTGGAACAATGGGGGCGTCTTGTGTAGGGGTTCTTTTTGGAATTTTAGTGACGGGAGTCAGTTTGGGTAGGTTTTGTCTTTTTTGGGGCATCATTGGATACTGCGCTTGCAATCTTTCACACTGAAAGCTATTGGTTTGTGTGCACGTGTTAAGCGGTGCTAGCGGGGTATACTTCGGGCGAAAATGAAATGTAATAGTGCTACCAAGGAGTGGCAAGGACAGAGGTCAAACACGATTGTAAGAGTAAGCTCATTTGCATATCAACTTGCAGCCGCGCTTGAGCAGATTTAGTGTAAACACACCCTGGATGAGACGACACAAAAGATGTGAAGTTGGCTTGGCTCTTTTATGTGATGAAAACAAGCATGGACGAAAATTTTGGAGACAGCTCAAGTTTACTATGATACCATGATAACTCCATGATGATGCCTACTTGCTGCTAAGGATGTTATGCACCTGTTTTAAGTTTGTCATGTGCAGGTTATTTGTTTGCTAATGGAATATTAAAAGGACACTGCAATGTTAAGAGCGCCCCATTTTATATTTAAATGTTTTTGGGGGGAAGGAGATGGAAGTGGTGTTTGGTACAGTGTTAAATAATAAATGGAGTCCTGTTCGACGGCGTCCCGGATTGCGTATGCACTTACGTTTTGTTAGGGGTTTGTTTTCGTAATGTTTAGGCCTTTTGTTGTATTTTACGAATGTAGCTAGCTATATATTTTCCTTATTTGGAGAAAGAGCTTGTAATGATTTTTGATGCAAGTTCTCCTTTTATTTGTAATGGTGTGTCCGGCCTCGGGCTGTTGCCATGCGACATCACCTTTCCTACCTTCAGGTCGGTCTGTGGAGTGAACCATTTGTACTCATAGGGTACTTTTGGGTTCTTAGACTTGATAAAATGTGTAATAGATAAATATACTATGGAATCTGTTTCAAATTTAATGGGAAACAGGTAGCTGTTAAGTAAAACAAAATATTATGCCTATTGTCTTATTATGTAGCTATTTGCCATTCAAATCTTGGCAAACAAGGTAGCAACTTGTTTGGAACCCTTCGCTATCCATATATGGGGTTGTTTATAATGAATATTCAAAACATAATTGGAATCACAAGTTATGTAATCTAGCTGGGCGGGAATCAGACCTGTTGTTATGGCCTTCGTAAGGTAGTTGTTGCTAGTCTTGACGCAATGTTCCGCAACACACGACTAGGGCTTTGACGGAACTCTTCAATTACTTTCGTAGTAAAATACCAGGTAATGACCTAAAATGCCCCAGATATCTATGATGTAGCCAACATTTTGACATTGTAGCACATGGAATGCCTTAGAATGGTTGGAAATGCTGAAAAACATATGAAACAGCATACATCCAAGCCCAAAAGTGAATTTTATGATTTTATTTAAATCTATGAACATCATAGAGCACATGTTTTGTCGAACGTTCTTTCCAGGCGGTGGCGGCCAAGCCCCATTCAACATAGCAAATTATGTAATCTGTAGAAGGAGTAATGATTTGAAGTGTAATGTTATTTGATGTATTTTGGCCTTTGACCCCTAAACCATGGGTCAGGTGATGGGGTCATGATTGACTTTTATTGACCTCTCATCAAGTATTACAGGATGAGATAAAAGGATTTTCTATTTGACCTTGTTTTAAATTTTACACACAGTGAAGGAGTTTGACTTATTGACCCCAGATGACCTCTGATCAAAATGTCATTAAGTAACTTTTGTGGGGGTGTCAAGCTGCACCACATACATGAGTCACATGATCATACTATGTAATCTGTAGAAGGAGTAGTGATTTGAAGTGTAACATAATTTGATGTATCTTGACCTTTGACCCCTAAACCACGGGTCAGGTGATGGGGTCATGATTGACTTTTATTGACCTCTCATCAAGTACTACAGGATGAGATAAAAGGATTTTCTATTTGACCTTGTTTTAAATTTTACACACAGTAAAGGAGTTTTACTTTAGTGACCCCAGATGACCTTTGATCAAAATGTCATTAAGTAACTTTTGTGGGGGATGTCAAGCTGCACCACATACATGAGTCACATGATCATACTATGTAATCTGTAAAAGGAGTAGTGATTTGAAGTGTAACATAATTTGATGTATTTTGACCTTGACCCCTAAACCATGGGTCAGGTGATGGGGTCATGATTGACTTTTATTGACCTCTCATCAAGTCCTACAGGATGAGCTAAAAAGATTTTCTATTTGACCTTGTTTTAAATTTTACACACAGTAAAGGAGATTGACCTTAGTGACCCCAGATGACCTTTGATTAAGTAACTTTTGTATGTGGTGTCAAACTACACCACATACATGATTCATGTGATCATACTATGTAATCTGAAGGAGTAGTGATTTGAAGTGTAACATAATTTGATGTATTTTGACCTATGACCTAAATTATGCGTCATATGACAAAGTCATAAAAATTGACTCTTTTGTAGTGTTGATCAAGTCCTACAAGATGACAGTATTAGTTTTGAGATTTGAGCTAATTCTAGATTTTTTGCATGGTTAAAGGTGCATTTCATGATTTCAGCACCTTCTGTTTTAATCATTGATCACTAGATATTGAGAAAAGCTTATTCTCAAAATTTGAGCTGATCCCGATCTTGCGGTTTTGTGTTATGAGCAATTTCTCGTTTCCCACAGTCCCATACGAACAGAAATTACAGCACAGTTGCCTTTTCTTACAGATGCGACCGAATTTGCACGTAAGATTGGGCATGTGGATTACTAAGGCTAACGATTCAAATGATATACAAATCTCAACATTTTTTAGGTAAGTCGGGGGGACAAGGCTGTGGATCACGAAATGCCCCTTTAATGTTGTTGATCCCTGTGACCCTATCGTGACCTTTGACACCAAGCTGGTCATATCAAAAGTTTGTGTTTATGTACTTGTCACCAGTTTTGGTCAATGTGGAATGTTGCGTGTCTGAGATATTAGCATGTTGACAGAAAGAAGAAAGAAACCGTACAGAAGAAAAACACAGTCCAGTTACTCGACTGTGTAAAGAGAGAAAGAAAGAAACCGTGCAGAAGAAAAACACAGTCGAGTTCCTCGACTGTGTAAAGAAACCCAGGAGATACAAGACCCTGCCGGGTGCACCCGGCAGGGTAATATGCGATGCCCTTGGCGTTTATCGGTGAATGAGAAAATATGTTTGTAAATCCTGGCGCGACCTCAGTCAAGCTTCAGTTTCACAGCTGTTTGAC
>JAMKCH010030677.1:0-17561 GCA_023653785.1 Ophioderma brevispina | reverse complement strand
TAGTGCCCATCTAGTCTAATACCCATTCGTCTATTGCCATTAGGTCTAATAAACCACAACAAACCATTTGGTCTAATGACCATTTGGTCTAATATTCTTTATTCTAATATCCTTTTGGTCTAATATCCATTTGTCTAATATCCATTTGGTCTAATACCCAATTGGGCTAATACCATCTGGTCTAATATCCATCTGGTCTAATACCGATTTGGTCTAATATCCATTTTGGTCTATATCCCTTTGTCTAAATCCATTTGGTCTAATACCCATTTGGTCTAATATCCATTTGGTCTAATAACCTCATTTGGCCTAATGTCCACCTGGTCTAATATCTAACTTGGTCTATACCCATTTGGTCTATATCCATTTGAAGTTAAACCCAAATAATTGAATCTTAACATTGATGTATAATATGGAAAAATATCTGCCAATTGCATGTATCGGTATGGCTATCCCTCAACATCATAATCATTTCGCAGGCAGAGCAGGCGACACAAGTTCCCTCCAGCTACAGCGGTCCTTAGCGGTCCTTAAGCCATTTTTAGGCGTTGAACCTGTTTCCGAGCATTTTTCCGTGTCCCCAAGAAGACACTGACTGTATTGCAGAACAGTGTTCTTTGTCGTCCGGGGGTTTCTCCTGCCATGAGTCTGTACATACAGCATACTCTTATTTCAGTTGACGAGTTCTGGCTCTTTCCCGAGGAGTGCAGTTCCTGTCAGATTACGGATGTGGCATTTGGTAATTTGTCTACTCGTTTGATGTTCAACTAAATCGGAACAAGATGTACCAAATGTGTTGATTTTTTTTTCCACTCCTTTGAGATATCTATCTGCCCCTGCGGGCTCGGGTGATAATAAGCCCGATTTTCCCTGCATGAGAGGCGCTAAAAGGATCCCTGGGTTCGGGGGTTAAAGAATTTGTCCTGTTGTACTCCCTGTCTAGTCAATAGGAAAGACCAACTCTTCTAATGTTCCAACATGCTGCAGTTTTTCTCACTGGTATAGTTCCTTCGTATAGAGTAGAGTTCTACTTATGCTTTGGACTGTTCTTTTTCTTATTTTTGTCTGTGATATTGTTCTTGATATGTCTTCTTTTCCTTTTCATTTGCAGATTAACCATACAT
Source organism: Ophioderma brevispina (assembly GCA_023653785.1). Lineage (NCBI taxonomy): Eukaryota > Metazoa > Echinodermata > Ophiuroidea > Amphilepidida > Ophiodermatidae > Ophioderma > Ophioderma brevispina. The sequence continues at coordinate 16,437 of JAMKCH010030677.1, read as the reverse complement.
TACTAAGAACCTTTAATTGACTTGACCAGATCAATCTGCAAGATGGTTTAGAAGACCAATTTAGCTTTGGTCTGTCCAAGACCAACTTCCTAATAATGCCTTGACGTGTGCAGTCATGCATTTTTCTTGATCTAAAAATTATACTAGGACAAACTACTCACTGGGTGGCAAACTCTGCAAACATTGCAAACTCGGTATAATTGTTTTCTTCTAATCTTTCTTTTTCTGTACCAATTGATTCTACATGCAACAAAATGTCACCACTATATAGTTGGTTTCCTCATCAGGTGCACTAGGAATTTGCACTTTTCTGCTCTTTTGAATCTTTACAGGGCTCTTGTCACAGCTGTTTGAAGGTCTCATTTATTATAGCAAAACCAGAATAAAACAAAAAATATTAACGGCGACACATTTTTGACAAATAATTTGTATTATTTTTACCACTGACTTCATCCTGTGTAAATTTTTCGAAATGTCATTGCGGGGACCCAATATGATTTCTTTAAAATCTAGTTTAACACGTCTCTCTATGGAGAATCGGCATATAGATGTCGCTATAACATACAAATGATGACCTTAGTAAGCCTATATGGCAAGATTCTCGCAATGGATTTTTCTGATTTTTGCAGAGGAAATAGCTCTTGCATGTCCCTACCCATAAAAGTTGTAAAATTTGCGTCGCCACTGCTTGAAATTGCTCTAAAAATAAAAGGGAGAATTTGCGTGTGGTCAAACAGCTGTGTTGTACTAGTTCACCTGGTTTACTGTGCTGTTGTTTGGGCCCCTTACAATACCAGTACATAGACGAGAAAATTCAAAGAAAAGTAACTCGTGTTCTCTTTTACAGGAAAGAGCATCTTGGGGAGCGTATTGAATATCTTGATAGGTTGTCTGAGTTTGGTTTGCTTGGAGTGGCTAATTTGTTCAAATTTCAGCATTTACAATTTTGTTTAAAACTTGGTTGGTTCTTCATTTTTTTTTTTCGCAAACGTCGCATCTCAAATGTCATATTTATGCATTGGAAAGCAAGAACTATTTTTCTTAAATTCTGTGTTTGTTAGTTTCCAAGACTTTGGGAAAGTACACCAGTTAATATTCGTAACGCTGATTCTGTGTCAAAATTTAATGATATAGTTTGGTGCATTAACCCTAGTCTTACCAAGCCATTTTTGTAACACGGTTTACCAAGAAGGGTGGTTACCATGCCCCTCGAGAATTCGTTGTAAAGTACCCGATGCTTATGATTTTGATACCAGTGGGTAACTCTGGTCATCCACTTTTCCATTGATACCACAATAGTACCAACATAATAGTATCACGTCACAGTGACGCCATATAAAGTCCGCGAGCCGCCAAAATTGACATTTTCCACATAAAATAGGCAATTTGCACTACAGGTAGGAATATCGGTTTTCATGTGGTTTTAAGTTCTAATGAGGCATGCAATTGAATATGTTTTATATACACAAGATTTTTAGCGACACATGTGCAGAATAGGTGCAACACCACTCCCCCAACCTTGGACTTTGACGCATACACCCTGGTGAATGTGCTACTAATGCAAGCCACAGCAGTCATAATTGCGAGTTTTGCGACGCCTTATGTCGATTTTTTCGACCCCGTGTGTCGAGTTTTGTATGTGTAGAGTTTTGCGACGCCGTTTATCGAGTTTTGCGATGCCGTATTCGAGTTTTGGCGACGCCGTGTGGCCGAGTTTTGTATGTGGTCGAGTTTTGCGACGCCGTGTATCGAGTTTTGCGACGCTGTATGTCGATTTTTTGCGACGCCGTGTGGTCGAGTTTTGTTGTGTCGAGTTTTCCGGTATTGAACCGAGTTTTCCGGTATGTGGCGAGTTTGGACGTAGTGGCGAGTTTCCGGTTGTGGCCCGAGTGTTTGGGACGTATGTGGCCGGTTTGGACGGTATGTGGCCGGGTTTTCGCTCGAAATAAGAAAACAGATTTAATTATTTTATTATTTAAATCATGCTTTAAAAATAACGTCATAATGCACTTATTTTTTTCTCTTTCTACCTTTTTCTTCGTTCTTTCAAAAAAAAATCTTGAATCATCTGTTCAAGCCATAAAGTAATATGGATATAAATATTAGACCAAATGGATATTAGACGAAATAGAAAATATTAGACCATTATGAACATTAGACCCAAATGGATATTATAACAATGGGCATTAGACCAAATGGGTATTAGCCCAAATGGATATTAGACAAATGGGTTTGAGACCAACTGGATATTAGCCCAGATGGATGTTAGATCAATGCATAGACCACTTCGGTTCTAGACGATATGGATATTAGACGATATGGAGTTATTAGACCAGATGAATATAGACTACATGGCTTGACAAATGTTTTTTAGCTTTAAATGGTTATTAGATTAAATGGTATTATACCAATTGGAGTTAGACAAACTGGCCCTTAGACACTGGATTAGACCAAATGGCAAGTCACCTCATTTTTGGAGCTCCGTTTTGGCCCGCCACCCGTGGTTTCGGCCGTGGTTACCTTCTGGTGGGCACACCTCTAAGGCCTACCTCTGCTCCCGAGTTCCTCGAGCTCCCGGTCGGCGGGGCTCCGTCTAGTGGCTAGAGCCTATCCCCTGACTGCGTGGCCATTATCGAGCAACGCTGCCCGGAGGAAGTGTTTTCTGCACAGAGGGCTTTGTCACTTATCGCCCACGGTAGGAGGGGATCTACCCTCGACGCTTTACTCTAACGCTTGGCCCCTAACTACCGTCTGGCGTGGATGAGGCGAGTATCTCTCCCACTCGGCATCTTTGCTCAGGTGGGCGAGTTGTCGCTCCAGAACACTTGGATTCTGGCTTGGAATCGTCTACGGTCATGAATTTTCAAGTCCGCTATCCTAGCCTTCCATAGAGGTTTTGATGACGGATCAACCATCATGATCGATGGTTTATAATCGCTTGCTTCTGGGACGGCATTTTCAACACCAGGCCGCCGACATGCAAGTTTTCCTCCATGGAACCTTAACACCGTGCTAGAATGTCTCACCTGTCCGCCCCAATTGAACCGATGGGGACGCGACGATACGCCCTTATGTCCTCTCACACGCAAACAATATAGATCCGCGGGTGCGTCCCTTGGGTACTCCACTAGTATGGTGAGTACCGTGTCTATTTACGGAATCACCGATCCCAGTAGTTTGGTAGTGGTTTAATCTTAATGCACTGGCCTAGCCTCTGATTTTCGATGTTGCCTCGGGACTTATGATTCATCTTGCTCCAACCTCCAGTGGTATGTGCTATTCTGGCTTTTGATTGAAAATTTCGATCAACATGGTTTGTAATGCAAATGTTTCCGTCAACATCCCTCCTGCCGCCCCACAGCGATGTTGTGCGCGTCCGTTCTGTGGGGCCAAAACGAAGTGAGGACGAGTGTATGGCTACTCCGGTGACCGGTTCATGGGCTAGTCCATTATTTCTTTACCGGGGTGTTTAACTTTAGTATTTTGGGTTTATTCTTATTCTCTCGAAAGGAAGCAAATGTCAGTCCCGTGGAAGTAAGCAGGCTTCAGTTATAGATTTAATAAAACATAACATGTTTGTACTAATTCCAAATGTTAAAATGTCGTGTCGAAACAAAATTTTGTCATGATACCGACGGAGTTGTACTATTTCTTGTTGTTTTTGATCGATTATTGTAAAATCTACTAATTTCAAATTCGTCTGAACGCGTGTACAGATATCACGCGATAACTATGGGGCCGTACCTCATGTACATCACAAAACGTTTGTTAGATGCAGTAGGCTAACGACTTTATTTGGATAGAAAAGGATCATTAACGGATTTTCGCACCAAATATCACTACTTACCCATATCAAAAATTACGGTTTAAAGAAGAAACGAACTAAACTGCTTTTTTGTTTGCGATATTTTCCACTGTTGTGCCACCATAGAAAAAAAACTTTTATGAATAGAGATTATACCCTAAGAACATTAAAAAATTAAGTAGGCTGACGGTGTGACAGGGTTGCCATTTCTTGTTCATCCGAGTTGACCTGAACAGCTTCTAAGAGATTTTGGCCTGGAAAACTAATGATTTTGGCCCAGGACCGATATGCTCCAGGAGCATATGGGTCCTGAAGCAGCCTGGTCCTGGAGCATATGGGCCTGGAGCATAAGAATCTGGAAAAATATTGTCAAGCAATATGCCTCCAGATCAATCTTTGAATACGCAAATGGTCCAGGAAGCATATGGCAACTATGCTCCTGGAGCAGTGATAAATATTGTCAAATCCTGCTCCAGGAGCAAATTTGCCATATGATCCTGGACCATGTGCGGATTAAATATGCTCCTGGAGCATATTGCATCTGAGAATATTTTTCCAGCTTATTTATGCTTCCAGGACCAAGTATGCTCCAGGGGCCAGATGCTCCAGGACCAATGCCCCAGGAGCAGATGAGTCCTGTGAGCAGCTGAGCTGGTCCTGGAGCATAATTCGGGCCAAAATTCCTGAGAAGCGAGCTTGATATCACGGTCATGCTCGTTCATGGTGATACCCAATTTGATATTAAGTGACCACCTGATCAGAGATTTAGTGGGAAGAATACCCCAATTTGTTGACAAAGGCCAGTTTTGCGCATGTATACATTGCCCACCCCAAAACAACAAATATCCCAAAGGAATTAGGTAACAATCTTTCGTCATGAAAACGAAAGCGTTTTGGTATGTTTGTCCGATCAGGACCATACCAGGACAATTAAGACGATGGCCTATGGGGAACTGAAATATTAAAATGGAGTGTTGAACATAAGGTGCAGGTTTAGTTTGTGGTTTGTGGATGAGCCAGACACAGTACGTAGAGGTTATGATCACCACCACTTTGAATGTCCCTTTCGTTACCGATTTTGTTGAATTTGGCAACGAAGTTGGATAACCCGTTCGTGAACCGACTTGAATTAGAATAATATGGCAAGAGAGGAGGCACAATTTCCTTTGGGCATGTGAAGTGATCATTCTGTGTTGTGTGGATCCAAAACCACGAGCATGTACAAGATTCTCAAGCAGAGGGTAGGGTCAAGTGTCAAGCGAGTTAAAAGTAACAGCGTTTGTCACTTTTGTCCCAGAAGATTAAGAAATGGGGGCAATCTACACGGGAGCGCAGATCAAGATCCGTCCGAATCCCGATCCGCATACACTAGACTCTTGCATATACACGGTAGTATCGGATCTCTGAACAACCCCTAATGTAGTAATCCGCGTATAACTACACTGTGTGTACTACCGCTGTTGCCTCGTACGTTGAGCGCGTGGGTCATGCGTGTCGTCTGCGCCCGTGTAGATCTGGATCTCAGATCTGGATCTTGGTTGATGCGCCTCGGATCTGGATCTGCGCTCGTGTAGATTGCCCAATAATGCGCTGCAGCATCTCAAGCTATCTCAGTGCATGCATGGGTAGACTAAGTAAACCTTTACCATTCATTATGTTCTTTGTAGCACGAATTCAAATTGTAGCTAATTGTTTCATAGCCTGTAACATAAAAAAACCTTACATATTCCGTCGCCCACATCACATACTGTCGTATTTCACATTTTTTAGGTTTTTGCGAAATTGCCGCCTACTTACTTAGTTCATCAAGTTCTACCAATCCACAAATTTCAAAATGTGTGGATGCCTAATTAATTAGGTTATAATTACAGAGTTTTCGTCATTTTCCTCAAAATCTCATATCCCCGTATTTCCATCTGTCCGTTTTTAAATCTCCATTCATTTACACGGGTTTGATATAGCGTTGTATTTTGCCGATCTCAAAAAAATGATTTCACATACAGATCTATTTTACACACACTTGAAAACAACGGTGTAATTGCGTCGTATTTTTGCAATATACATTATTTTGTTCACTACAGACGTATAACTTGTAGTAAGAATTAAACGATATATATTTGCAGTATTAAGTTGGATTTATGGTTTATATGGGACTTTACATGTTTTCTTCAAAACAGTAAGATGTAGCTGTTTATTTTGTGCTCGTTCTAACTGTAATAGCCATTAATGTCGCGGTAGTTTGAATTGCGATTTCTCGAAAACATGTTATTGTAAAATACGACAGTAGTGATGTGGGCGATGATATATTTATAAATATAATACCAAGGCTCCACACCTGCACATTCACACTTTACCTTCACATTTATCGTGTTAGCGGTCTCTACAGGCTATACTCATTAACCCTGGCTACAATTCAACCGAAATTGTTGGGGGGGGGGGGCATTTTTATGCGCTCAAGCCCAGGCCACGATACACAGTTCAAGTTGAATGTAGGATGTGTTTCTTGAGAATATGATTAAAAAAACAGAATTCCTCGGAATCATATATCCACGGTTCTATACCAACTTTTTGAAATTGACATGCCCTAGCTACGATAGGCCTATATTTTATAATCCAACTTAAAACATTTTGCTCTGGAAACCTAAAAACCACAGCAACCAGAATACTGGGTATACTTGATCAACGTTCAATTCTCCCTACAAGCTCAGTGTAAGTCTTCTGCCACAACAGATAGTGGAGGAGCTAGGACCCCAGGTCAAACATCATCGTTTACCCCTCACTAAAGGTTGACACCTTTGGTAGTTAGTATGGACCCTCTAGATCACCGCTGTGGGAGATGATGTATTACCCAAATTGTGGTGTCACTTTTTCAAATAGGGGGCCAATTTAATTTAACACATGTCAACTTTTGAAATGCTCCAATCACTTTTAAATGTATGCCAGATGTCCGCTAGTCATAATGGATTCCAAAAATGTATAGTTTTGTAACCATCTATGACCAATGGTTTGGGTTTATAGGTAAAATTGCTAAAATGGTAAAAAAGGTCAATTTCTACCTATTTGTACAGGGGTCAAAATCGGAGTTGCTCCCAAATTGGTGTTGAAAATGATAGAAGCTGTTTCATCCTAGCTTAATGAGTTAAAATAAGGAATAGTTGTTACCATCTGTAAGCTAGTTACAATGTGTATGGGACAAATAGGTCATAAGTTAACATACCCAATTGGTGTTTGACTTCTTTGACCCTTCTCCGTAGTAAGCAATGTTAACATACTAAAACTATACTTTAGGAGTCCACCCCCCCCCCCTCTTACCTCAGGCAAATACTTGCAAGTATAAAATCTAATCAGATTACTTGTTACTGTTGTCCCCGTACAAATCGAGATTGACCTTTTTTACCATTTTAGCCATTAATTACCGTATAACGCAACCATAATCGAGGTGGTACAAACTATAATTTTTTGAATCCTTATGATTAGATGGACAATATGGCTTACATTTAAACAGTGATTGGGGCATTTTAAAAAACTTGATTAAAAAAAAAAAAAATGGCCCCTATTGAAAAAGTGATACCACACTTAGAGAGTACTACCTAGCATTGATGTAGAGGTTCCATACTAACTACCAAGGTTGTCAAACCTTTTCTGGAGTGGGAGGGGTAAAGACTCATTAAATAAGGCCCTATGTATTCTGCTCCTCCTCTAGAGGGCAACATGTGCGAATCCCACATTGGTAGTGTATAAGACTGTGTATCGTATAATCCGTCACACACGTCTATCACTTCTTTTGACAATTTCTTTGAATGCCGATTCTTGTATTTTTCCCTTCGCAGAGATTGAACAGATCTTCAAGGAATGATCAAAACAGATGGCTGGTTCCTAGAGGAAGCAACAAAAATAGTATCATAGCCACCCGTATAGTCAAATTTACCACAGCAGCTGAAAGAGGATCCAATCATTGCCATTGCAGAAAAAACACAAATACTCCGAGGAGTAGAGTATGTACATTAATGACCGCTTAGATATAGGAAAACCATAGATGGTTCTCGTACACTTGGGGGTTTTCGCACGCACATAAAAACATAAGTTTAAGCTGGCCTAATTTGAATGAAATTATAGCAATTTGAAGTGAATGATTTTATGTACATGGAGTACGAAAAAATACTTTTTTCCCGCAGTGAATCGTGAGATAGTCCTTCAGCTGATGTGCCAAACATAATGTTTCTTACAAGGATGTTACAAATGGAAGCTACCTTGGTGGTTGATGTGCAAAGTAGTGCAGCTATTGTGGTAAAACTAGTAAAACGTTTGCTAGTGATTGACATGTTCCTTTTAAAGGGATAGTAAGCGATTTCAAAAAAATGGACAAAAAATAGAGATCGGATGTGATGTGATAGCACTAGCCCAGGAAAGGAAACTGAGATCCCAACCTTATTGGTCAAAAAAAAAGCCCTTTAACTACATGTTGCAGGAAAAAGGTCACTTTGAATAAAAGTTCCGTGGGCAATAATTCTACTACACAGTCACCTATGGGACTAAGCGTATATGTGCGCGCTTTGTTGCAGTTTATGCGCTTTTCGCGTTTCAACCACATCAAATTTAAATTTTTTAATGGGTTGAGGTTCAGCTTTTGAGAAACTGAAAAATAGGAACTATTTTTTAAAGAGATATGGCTTGCTATCCCTTTAAGAAGTTAGTTACCAGCCGAATGATGGAAGTCGATCTTTTAGAATTGAAGAGAGGCAATTTGTGTTTCGTTAGATGACATATTTTCTAAACGATTGAAGCCATTGAATAGCAAGTATTTGTATGTTTACTTTGCCATCAGTATGTAAAATAAATATTGACTGCTATGTTATAGTAGTAAAAATATCACGCTGTTTCAAATTGTAGATGTCTATTTCACTCAGGCGTCACCTTGTGATATAGAAAATTCCAAAAATTTGGACATGATATTTACTATTCCACGCCAGGCATTCAATATTGCAAAAATAAACAAGCTTGGGTAAAAGGGAAATGCAAAGATTTGTAAATGTCCATGTGATGTGGATAGAAAGCGCAGTCTCTTTCAAGTTTACCCATCATGATACAAAAGCCCAAAACCTACATTAACTTTTGTTTAAAATGCATTATAGACATTATAGTTAATGGTTAGGAAAATACTTATAATTTTCTGTAAGTATTTTATGTACTCACACTCCCTCCGTTAAAATGGATTCGGAACCATTTTATTGAAATATTAGTTGGATTTTATTAAAACCATCTTAAAGAAATTTAAACCACTAAGTAGCATTTGGTTTGAAAGTCATGTGACTATCGATTCTTTCAATACCAAGTCGGCAGATGAAGGTGTCTACACCACTCATTTATTGTAAGGTATTTCCGGAATTTTCTGGCACACAGTTACTGTAGCAGTTCCAGTAAATATCACAAACCAAACCGTAGATAAGTGATTGGGACACTCCTCTATCGACATTTGGTGTTTGAAGTATAGCTAATCACATTGACTTTAAATCAATGATATTTCCGTATGTTTAATTGTCTAAGTGGGGTTTTCAAAAATTCATGAAAATGTAAGTCATAACTTACTGAAAAACCTTTTTGAACAGTGACACGGCCTGAGAATCTGCAACATTGATATACTGGTTCCTTGGTCCTTTGGTAAAAAGAAGTTAGAATGGGGTCTAAATTAAGGTCAGACCTGGTTTAAAAAAAAAAACGCAATTTAGTCCCATCAGAAAGGACATTTTCTTGGCATTTACATAAGTTATTCTGTATTATTTTAAGGGGGGACTTTGGGGTATAATTGTATGGAACTTTGGGAATCAATTTACAAGACAAGTTTTCCAAATGATGGCATACTAATGTCATATACCATATTATAGCCCTTGTCAAGAGTTTCACAAATCACAAAATTTCGTCTGGTTACCATGGTAACCAGTACAAGCAACCGCCCCTGATGGCTAAAACATTAACAATGTACTACGCAAAACCAATACGGACCCACTGGTACAAAACTTGGTTGGTATGTGGTAGATGTAAAATACGCAGAACTATTGAGTCCCCGATTTTTGATATGGTTTCCATGGCAACCAGGAAGCAACAATGAGGACATTTTGCATCATTGTTAAATTTGGAAACCGAATTTTTGAAAATCCGCCTCAATAGTGTCCTAGATCTTATTGTGCCTTAAATCTTTGCCAAATTTCATGGTCATAATCGCGATCATTAATTTTTTGAGTTTCGGTTGTTTGAAATTCAAATCCCAATTTGAGATTTAACGAAACATTTTCAAAATATAAAGATATAATAAATATTACTCAATTTACGTACGGCATTTTGGTAAAATTTGAATGGTTTTTTGAGGGTGGGTATAATATTGTTTTTAAAATACATATCTTAAATATAGCTGGGTGAGAAGATAACCAATCCACGAAACATGGCCAACCTTCAAATTTCGGGTTGTTTGATGATAATGAATTATTTTAGTGTTTAAAAACTTCATTTTCACCCCAAGTTAGATTTCTCTAAGCGAAACAATAAAAACTTGCCATTAGCCTTTAAAATCACAAGGTGGCGGTTTTAAGCATAGAAATATGTACAATAGGTTTCTAAGATGTATGCGACTCACTAACTTCAATAAAAACAATCAAGCAAAAGCTGAAAGTTTACACCTTTCTAAAAAAGATCTTATTTTGGTAGAAGACCTCAAAAGTGTAAATTTTATACCCCAAAGACGCCCCCCCCCTATAATTCTGCATTGGAATCTATTATAATTGCTACTTCTTTCCTTAGGAAGAAAGTCAGAATAAAGGTCCCGTTCCTCTCAGAACGAAATTTCATTTTAACCAGGCGTAACTTCTAAAGGTTAGAGCTGTCTACAACTCTTTTGAACCTACGGACCTATGTGTTCTGTATAGCAGAACTGTCGGTCTATTGTTGAATCCAATTTTGACCAACTTCGTCTGCATGAATTTTCTTCTGAAATTTAATTTAGAATGAAGTATGTTATGAATTATGTATGGAATTTACCTATACAAAAATGCAGCAGTATGTGTCACTACTCTCCCACCTCCTGTTCGTGTTCTTTAGCCACGGAGTGTAATAAGGCCAATAAAAATATAGTTTGTCTCAGCTTCCCGCTCACATAGTTTAAAAAATCACATTTGTTACCGCATTTCTTTTTTTTAGGTTTTCAAGAGATTTTTGGCTTTTTTTTTTCAGAAAAAAATTGCGAAGCGGCCGAAAACAAAATATTGACCTAAAAATGCAATAACAACAAAAAAACTTCTCGCGTACCGCATTGCCTTCTTGGCCAATTAAAAAAAACAACGCATTATCGTTAGGGGTTTTGGGCCAAATGAAACTGAGACAAACGTTTTTTTAGCCTATATGATTCTTTTTTCCATATTGTATTAGTCTCTTATTAACATTCATTAGTTAGCGACGTAGCACCTCTATTGGTATGGAATTCTTCAGGTTAGGCAAAATAAAAATAATTTCGAGGGCACGACACAACCGATCCACATATCGACTCTCAAAGGTAGAGGCTTTTCCGTTTTCTTCATTCAAATTAACATAAAGCCTTTTAACAGCTCCTTATTGGTGGATGAGATTAAAACAACCTTTACTGAAGCTTGAAAAATTGCTTACCCGAGAGATTTCAGAATGCAGGCACAGATTTTATATTAATCTAGGCCTTGTTAATTAACACAGTTAATGGACTGTGAAAGACTTGGTTTTGTCAGAGACGAGACAGTGTGTCACAGAGTCTCCCTGGGACATTTCCTCCCTCACATCAGTGGCGTAACAGCGGGGGGCAGGGGGGGCGAGAGCCCCCCCAAACAAAACCCTTCCCCCCTTCCCGGCCCCACCAAATGAACTGACTGACCTTTTGTACGTGTCGGGAGAAGGACCCAAATTTTTGCCCCCTCAAAAAAAGTCTTGGTACCCCTTCAGCCCCCCCCCCCCCCATTTGTAAGGTCTGGTTAGGCCACGTGGCCCTCAACTGAATGATTTTTATTTAAAAACAACGCCTAGTGACTTACAGCATTCGATTAAACACAAAGTAACCGTTGGCGGGTATGATTAATCCTCGCTGACACTTAAGTCTCAACTCTAAATGACATGGACTCCTGACGTTAAGAAAATGAGCACCTTTGGATTAACAAAATTGAACACAATTTACTATCTATCACATGTGTTCAAAATGTGAACATTGATAAGAACACACTGTGTTCTTGTGGGGAACATCATTTGCACTTTTTTTTGTGTTCTAAATTCGAACAACTGAACACGTTTTCTAGAAGTTAAGAAGACATTTTGGTGGTTCAAATGTAACAGTTTTTTTGACACAGAGGGTGTAAAATAAAGTGTGTTAAAACATTTAGAACAGTAGTGTAAAAAATTATTTAAATGTGAACATGTAGTGTGAAGAGTTAGAACATGTGGTGTTTCATATAAGAATACTCAATGTTCAAAATAGAATATTTTTAAATAAATAAAGGTTTTGAACTTAAATACTGTGTTAAAAGCGTGGGTGTTCAAAAAAAGATTTCATCAAAGGTGGAAAAGGCCAATTTTGAACATGTAATGTTAAAAATGAGAAATGAACTAAATATGTTTTACTCTGATGATGTTGCGAAGAGACAGCAAATTGTTTTCCAGTGTCAGAAAATGTCAATCAAGAACAACACAAAGTCGCAAAGAAATAATTTTTAACGTTGGAAATCAAAATATTATAACAAGTTCCCGGAAGAGTATACATACACTGGACAGAAGCAATTAAATATACTCAGCGTGTAATATAAACCAATCCAAAAATTGCATTTAAATTATGACTTTTACAGTGATTTTTTAAAACCAATGCAAACTGCAATCTATTACCCGAAGCATCCACACATTACAATTAAAGGATAAAATTGGAAAAATTTCAGTTCCGCCAAGTGGTAAGTTTCACTCAGCTACGGCGAGTGAGCATGTCGAATTCAACAGCCCTGATCGACAGAATACCAAGAAACATTGTCATTAATATGGGCTTAAATAAACAACTAGAATAAATGTTATGCTTATTACTATACCAATAAATCCCTCTGACGATACACAAGGTCTTTCTTAACGATTCCAGTTGTGGAATTTAGATATTGAATGGATATTTTTTCCAGTTGCTGCCAGTGTATCTCACCCAAGTAGAAAAGACTTTGCAGCAATTTGATCCGTGATTTATCGAGAAAAAATACCGGTGCGAACGCAAGGCGTCAAAGAATTGAACACCGGTACAGAAACTCCGTAAAATGCCTCAGGAACACTGTGTTCAAAAGTATTGTTCACGATGAACACTTGCTTCCATCCTTTTGATATTGGTCGAGCTTTAATCGAACCCTTTGCTTCACAGGGTATATGGCTACCGTAGCTAGGCTAGCCCTAATGGGAGCCAGGGCCCAAATGACATCGGTGTGCCAGCAAGAAAATGGGGTTCAATGAGAGGCGGTCTTAATTCAAACCGGGGGGGTTGTACTTCTTTACCCCAAATAATTATTAGGCCCGTGTATGCAGCCTTTAACCTTTTCTGCAAAACTTGGTAATTAGGCTAAGTAGACCTATCGACGCTTATTTATGGTCGCGATACGACGGCGTTCATCACTTGAACGCTAAAGGTCATCTGTTTTGAACACATGATGTTAAAAAGATGTCCCACGTATTTAAATGCGGAGTTCAAAACTGAACACTTTGACACCCTGGCTTAAACACGTGAAACAAGTCTGTTAAAATGGTGTTCTAATGCATAACATCACAGTTTCAGGCCCTGTTAAATTGAACACCAAAATGTACCGCGGTCATGTATCAGAACGCGTTCATTTCATTTAGAGGTACTAACCCTCCAGACCGGTCTGTGATCCCGTACGTGATTATTAATCAGTGGCTACATATCCTCAGTTCGTGAATGCGTTATCGGTTTCCACGGTAGTTGATTGATTATTACGGAACCGGCTGAAAATGACCAAATAAGCCCTGTTAATTATTACATTGTTAAATTGTGTATATTTCAGCCCATCTGTCAGGAGCAAATGAAGGTAATTTTATTTTTTTAAGAAATGCGCTCTGGATAATTAGTTCGTCTATTGTACACTATTGGAAAATGGTGTGGGAAAGTTATAATTTGGATCCCATCGTGGAATGAAATATTTATAGTCGGGTCATTTTGCGGGAATACAATTCTGTGTCAATATTTTTTCCAATGCAAGAATTAACCATCTAAAACACTCCAATAATGTAATGGTACACGGTGTTCAAGTTTCATTAAACAATGATGAACAGATAGAAGACGCAATGTGATTTCAGATATCTAAGTCTATTTTTCGTACAGGTCTGTTTGATAATTCTCTAGTAGATTCGTCCAAAAGTGATCTCCAAACACGTGATTAGAGCATTCACTGGTCAAAAGAGGACGTTCTCAATCGAAACGGAAATCATTTGAGAGCATAGTCAGGTTATTTAGCTCACACAGAAAAAGTAAAGGAGATTAATATTTCTCTTTACGTTTAAAATTCACTTAACCGAACTCGCGGAAGTGGCTATCCATGTACAATCCCATGATCAATGGACTAATCCTACGATACTTGTATGTAATCACTCGCAGAAATAACGATTAGATCATGGACCTATTAGATAAGAAGCAAAGATGATGTCTATATAATAGAGAGGCAAAACGTACGTCCTCTTTAGAAATTCAGTCGTCTCGCCTGTTTTGCCGACCACAAATAAAATAAGAGTACCAACAATAGAAGCAAGGCTGCCTCCGCGTCTTCCACGTACTGTGGGTGCCGCTTTGCATATTACACTAATCGGTAGTGATCCAAATTGATGTATGTGGTAGAGTGGCATGTGTAATAATAGTGGCCACCTGGATCATTGTGCTCATACTCTTTTTTTCTCATAATGGCAATGCGCGCTTAGTGAACAGATTGTCTCATTGAGGCGGTTTATTTAAATCAAGCCGACTGACGTTTTCATTTCATTCGTGTGTGGCCATGCATGGTAGGGACAAAATTTAACCACCCATGGCACCCAACATCCAACAACTGATAAATATTTTGCCGGCCATTGTTTGTATTGTAATTGAATTATGTGTGGTTATACAAGCACCCAAACTAATAATTATTCCGTGCAATCTTCAAATGTCAGCGCCCACACGGCGACGGTTTTGAATGGCCTTCACCCCCTGGGATAGAGGACACGACGCGAAGCAAAATTAACCTACCAATTCCCCATTCAACTCGCAAGCCCCCGGCAACTCGATGTCCTTTAGCTGTGCTACACCGCGAAGGCCTTTTATGCTATCTCTTGCGCTATCGATGTAGTAAAAAACGGTGGTGAACTGTCCTATAAAACTGTTGTAGTTTCAACGGAATGCTGTGGGCCCTGTTGCTCTAGGGGTCTTTGGAACACGCGTAGTACACTCATTTTCCATGTTTGATTAAAAGTTGCAACAAATAGAGGTAGACATTCCTTTCAGAAATTGCCGCAACCGCATCAAATCAGTTGTTTCTTGTAGCTACGACTGAAGAAAATAAGCTTGCATTTTGGGTGATTTGGGACCCGTAACTGTAAAAATTTTGGAAAATAATATGAGAATGTTCCGATCATTTCTCGACTCTTGAGAAAAACGGTGTTAGGAAAGTTCAATGTACGTTTAACAGAGTATAATCAGAAAACGGCGCCCAAAGGCGCGCCCCATATGGAATCTCACCTCCGAAAACTCACCAAATTTGTAATTTTTACCTTGGAATCGGTTATGTGATTGTTTACCGATTGTGGTCTGTTGTAGCCGATACCATGTCGAAATGATTCCAATGTCAGTTCATTGAAATATGAGTGTGACAAATCATACTAACCTAATTAATTTAGAGGACCGTATTTAAGAAGGTGTTTGAGCGCGATTTTAAGAGAGCGAACGTTTATGTGCGAGATAAACGTATAGTTTAAGTAAACGCCATTCCAGAAAGGAGTTTAAAGTTAACGCAATTTTAACTCGCCAAAATGCATGAAATTTAAACTAGGTACGGGGAAGTAGTTTAAGAACTTGTTTTAGTGTGTGGTTCCGACAACGTTGGCACGGCCCGATTGACTGTATTAGAGACAAAACAATGGTGACAGCACATTTCGCCCCAGTTGGTGCATCACTGTAAACGCTACGGAAAGCTATGATTTACACTTTGTTGCGCTCAACCATTAAAGGTGCGTGTTCCGATCGTTTGGGACCCCCCTGATTTAACCGGAAGTAGGTATCGATTTTGAAATTTCAGATGAAAGCCGTATTTTCTGATTGTCGGCCGAATTGGAGCCCTCGAATCCATTTCATTCCCAAGATATTAAACAAAAAACGCCAGTTTTAGTGGTAACCACTTTATAGCCACAGTATTGAATAGGGCTTTGACAACCTGCATAATTGCGTCTCCACAAAACCGCAAATTTGTTTCCCACGGTACGGATGGGGTGGATGTGCAAGTGCAAGGCTCTCCTATCAAGTAGGAGACATAACACATACTCGGAAACAACCACCTTACACAATAGGCTTTTATACACTCAAGTTTAGCCGTCCTTTAAATAACGACGATGGTTATCTTGTGTTTAAA
>JAMKCH010030676.1:0-33270 GCA_023653785.1 Ophioderma brevispina | reverse complement strand
CTTACAAACAACCCTAGCATCCAAAGTGATTTTGTTTTTTTCATGAAATGATAAAATTTAATATTTCTGGTTAAATGATATGATATTACTTCTTTTTGTAAAATATTTCTCAAATATTGGGGGTATTGAGCATCAGAATGTTTGAAAAGAAAACTTCCACTCCAATCTCTCTAATTTATACATGTCAAAAACATCAAAAATTTGTGATCCTGAAAAACTGGTGGCAAAATGACACTGTAAGGGCTAACAGCATGTTTTTGTAACTTAAAAAAAAAACAAGCTTATCCAAATAAATTGTAACTGGTATTTTCCCATGCCAGTATTCATAGCTTAGGTATGATAAATAAAGCGTACATATAATGATGTAATATATATTATGGGTACGCAATGTCTCAATTTATGAAGAATATCCTATATTTCTAGATATTGTTGTTATAGCATTTCTTCAATATGGGTCTTTCATGGGCAAATTTTTGTCAATTAACGACACCGAGATTTGAGTGTTTTCTGCGTCACTCTTACTAGTTTTGTACCGTCTAGTAATACATTCCCAAGACTTTTTAGTTATATGTTTGTGAGCTTGTACCCATGACGCAGATAGCTTGTTTTTGTAGCATTTATTGGTTTTGTGTTGCCCTTAATTCTTCATTGATCCTACAAATTTTCCTTTGTCAATACTTTATGAAGAATAAAGTAGAGTAGTATCATCAGCAAAAAGGATGACGTGATTTCACAATATCATTAACATTAAAATAAATATAGTGGTCCTAAAATTTACCCTTGTGTCGTGCTCCACATGCTATTTCCTCTAAGTATTGATTTATAAGTCTAATATACAAACTGGCTTCTGGTATACCGTTAACTATTAACCATTCAATATCAAGTAGTTCAATAAATATGAGGTATAATATTCAATAATGCCAACTCCGTATCTATTGAATCCTAAATCCTAAATCTGTAATTAGACTCAAAGAATCAATGAAATGGTTTCATTCGGGCAGAGTTTTTTTGACCCAAACTACAAGGTAATGATAATAAAGATATTAATGTCATCTTCTCTTTATGATATGACCTGCAACTACAGGTAGATGGATAATAAAAGATCTGTTTGTCTTCTTCTCTTGCAGCCAAGGAGTTGGAAGATAAACTTGTCAGACAATGGAGTAGGTACACACTTTGCAAAAGTCCAGACATCAAATATCAAGACATAGAGTTACAGGGCCAGAGGATCTAGGGCTGCGCATCACAACTGACAAGTTGCAGATGCTGCTGGCAGAGAAGCAGGGCGAATCCGCAGAGGCTAACGTTTACGACTCCCCTGAAAACCTCAAGTAGGATGCATTTTAAAGGTGCTTGTTCCGATTTATGTTGTCCGTTTTTTCTATCTATATGAGAGCTTGGCACTTGCATACACTATCACCAAGTAATCCGTGGAAACAAACTTGCGGTTTGACAGTAGAAGCGTAATGCACATTCCAATGCCTTATTCACAACTGGCTAAGATTTGATGGTTAACCATTAAATGCTATTTTGTGTCTGTATCTTGGGAAAGAAATGGATTTGGAAGCTGAAATTTCATGGACCGACATGACACTCAAAATACGGCTTTCCAATCGTGATAATCAAATGGATAAGACCTTCCGATAAATTCATGGGGTGTCCCATGCTAATTTTAATCTTCCACTCCGTGTCTGACACACAGGAGTTTAGTAATGAGTTCATCTCAAGCGTCCTACTAAAAATTCTGTTGATGAACACTACCTGGCAATCATCCGCATAAATTCCAAAGTCTCATGGCCAAATATGTTCCCTCCAAGCTTAAAAGTGGCAAAGACACCTGCCAATTGATAACTAACTACATCTATCAAAAGAACAGAGAAGCGTGATCGGCTATACTGTCTTGCAAAAATTCTAACTCATCATCCAAGGGCATAACTTCAGACAATTAGACCGCCTATACTAAATACATCAACCAGGCCCCCCTAAACTACATCAATGAGGTGATTGGAGGAAGCTTGACGGAGAGACCGAAAACATTCTGGTCATATGGTAAACTCATGCGAACTGAGAACCTAGGATCCATCCACTACCACGTACTCACAGACCAAACTATGTACACGGATTATGATAAAGGCCCATGCACTAAACAAACAACTTTGAGTCTGTCTTCAATCAATCCTTCCCCAACCAGATACTCCAAACGGACACTCACGCATCCCGACTTACTCCATCGTTAATCCATCAAGGGGTCTTAAACCCAGCTGCAACCACTACTGCAGCAAGAAGCGTCCTCATCCATCAAGGCCAGCGGCCCCCCGATGAAATTCCCCCCAGATTACTCAAGTCTGTTGCTGTTGAGCTCGCTCCTGCCCTGACTTCCTTTATCAGCAATCTATCAACACAAGGAATTACCCGGCCCGTGGAGACAAGCCATTGTAAACAGCTATCTTTAAAAAGGTGCAAAATCATATCATACCTCTACTATCACAGCCCATATCCCTGACACTGCCTATGCTGTAAAGATAGCTGGAGCATCTTATTTTGACCAGGTACATACCATCTGAGCCAGCATAACATCCCCTTGACTCCAGCATGGCTTCAGAGAACCGACTTTCAACCAGTTACCAGCTTTTTGACGTTTCCATCCAGACGGTCCCCACACTTGAACATCGTGGACAGACCGACGGGATCCTTGTTTAGATTTTCTAAGGCGTTTCGATAAGGTTTTCCCATCAGCTCTTATCCGCCAAGTTGGATTTTAACTGGCTTCTAGGTCAAACTCCGCTGGATCACATCTTTCTACTTACATCCATCGCCAACAGGCATGTCTGTTAATGGCAGACACTCTTCACTGGGGGAAATGTAACATCAGAGCGTACCACCAGGATCGGTTTTGGGCCGGCACTATTCTTATTGTATATCCCGACATACAAGACACAATCCACTATCAAATCCCTTATTTGCTGACGACAAGCACATCTATAGAGAAATAAAAACCCAAGAAGATCACAAAATTCTGCAAAAAGAGACCTGCAGGACACTGGCTAAGTGGGCTGAGATTGGCTGACTAGAGCACTTCACAAAACTAAAAATGTCTGTTCCTTCAAAGTACACCGCAAAAGGTCGCCGCGATCTCATTCCATACCCATACCTTGTAGCCCGCTATTAGCCTATTAGTTGATCAGAACACGATTATCTGGCATAAATCATTGCAAGTGATCTCCTCTGAACAACTCATTGTCAAACACAAACACAAAAATCTAACAGCACCTTGGGCCTCTACGCAGAACATTACCTCCTTGTTCAAAAGACGTCAGAAGAAGGCCTATGAGGTCCCTCTTCGTACCGCAACGCCTCGACTATGCAATCATAGACTTGGAACCCCACACACAACAACGTTAGTGGACAAGCTCAAGCAAGTTCAGAGAGCAGGGGCACGGTTTGTGTTTGCTGATTATCGCGGCGACCTGTGTTTCGTCACTCATTCAAACAACCTGGATGGGAGTCTCTTCATGTAAGACGTCTTCTTGCACAACAAGTAATGTTGGCTTCACACACCTTCACCAACCTTGTCAAATCCATTTCCACTGTGTGTGGTTTCCAGCATACCTACATTTCAGAAAATGACTCATCAACTTAAGAATACCAGATCACCCCACTTACAACCACGATCTCTACAAGTTTGCCTACTACCAACCCAAGGTCCACATAACGTGTTTGGAATAACCCTTCCACTCAAGTGGTCACCATTTCTACTATGCCTCAGGGGCCTTTAGAGAAGCGCCCTACAGCCATCAGAGCTATGCTTATCCCTTCCTCCGCTGGCAGCAAAATTGATGTAAACCATGTCCTGGCCATCCTGTAGTATAAGTGACACATTTGTTCTGTTTTTGACTGGTTTTGTTGAGATTTGCTTCCATTTTTTTGCATCTGCATCTACCTTTTTACTTGCACCAAAATTATGTGGCTGGATACGCCATTTTCCCTTCGCCTTCAATCCTATTCTTAAGACTCAACGAGCGCAAAAGGATCACATACCAAGTACCAAGCGATCGAACCGACCTTTAAAGGGAGCTTGTGGCATGTGGTGTGTGTATTGTTTTATTTTGCACACTGTGTGCCCCGCAAGTGCATACATATCTGTTTATATCTGTGACTGTATCTCTCTTGGTTGTAATCTGTCCAACTTCACTTTGCAATTGCTATTCTTTTAATTTACAATCGTTTATGGATGTTCATTAAGGATACTAGAATCTCCCCACTACTGGCCTCTAATAGTTCTGCGTTTCTCTATCATTATAATTGTATTTAATTTGGTTATCTTATTTAATACATGGATGGGTGATGATCTGGTTCATCAGTGCAGATATCTATCTATTACAATTGTTGTAATTCAAATAGAATGTTGTGACTTAAATTTACTGTGGTGTATGTTTTACTCATATAATGACACATATGACACAATATGCGTAGAAAAGTTGGTCGTAAACTTTTAATACTCACTTTCACGTCATTCTCATAGTTCTATGGTATTTTCTGGCTAGCTTTGCATATCAGAAACACTTAGTGCATGCCCCTTTCTTTGGGAAACCAATTTCTGGTAACTTACTTCATTATTTATAAAGCAGTAGGTTGGGACCCACTGTCCTCTATTTCGATAACGGCTATTCGCTAACAAAGCCGAAATAGACCGAAATAGTTAGAGGCCCATACCGAAATATTTTGAGCTGGGGCTTAACTTTGAGGGATTTTAATGAGGAGAGTGGTTAGGAATTGAATGTCACGGATGTGCAGTGCTCATTTGAGTTTTAATTTTGTAGAAAAACCAACTCAAAAGATTCTATAGATGAGGTGACAGTGCGTCACAGAACAGCCGGGCACGAACAAAGCACATGCCGGCAAGTAATGCGTGAGCACCTGCATGGCTTGTGCATAATATTAAAATTCGTGCCTCAATCAGGCGTGGATACGGGCATTGATACTGTAACCTGTATGGGCATTTTCTTGCACCTTTAACATGTCAGTAGACCAGGGTGCTACTTGTGTTGTAACATTTGTATATCACGTCATCTCTAGAAATTGAGAGGCCTCAAGATGTATCTCAAAATGAACACTTTGGGGTGGATTTATGGGTTTAATTTGCTTCTTTCCTACGGAGCTCTATTGGTGGAATGCTGCAACGCACAGAGCTGCCAGCTGTGTGAGGATTGTAAGCCTCTGGTGTCAGTAGCGTGAAGGCTCACATCTAAACTAGGCTGGTTGGTATGAATTCCACACACACTAAAATAATCTGGTCTTTCACCCTACACTGGGCAAAAGTGTTTCAGAAAAAGATAAAAAAAGTGACAGGTCTAAGTTAACATTGAAAAATAGTAGAAACTACTTGGAACTTCCTGAGCCTTTTTGTGTTGAATTTTTTTAAGATACAAATCAGCACAATATCAAGACAAAAAATTTGTGAGGCTTATACTACTACTACTGAGTAATTTACAGTACTAATTTACACCCACCCAATAGAAATATTTTGACTCGACGCCAGAAAAAAAACAGTTATCAGAGAGGACATCAGAACTCATGTATGTCCTTCATGCTTCGGTATCATTCGAAAACTCCGTGGTCACCTTATGGATTCTTCTTGCTGAAATGGGATGCAGAGGTCTTGCAGTCTAGCAGGTCCAAATAATGCATAATTTAAAAGACGACTGATCGCTTCGTATGAGAAAATTTACATTTAATTAGACGCATATTTGTACATAACCCATGGCATTTGATTTGGTGGTGTGCAACCGGCTGCTCCTGCTCCATTTTGGGTCAACCAGTTTTTCTGGCTGTTGCATACACGGAAAGCCAGTGGCAAGAATGTGATTGGATTTGCTCTCATCTAGAATTTACCAATGTGGAGGCATGGCCTTATCTCAAGTTTCCCCCGATCATGTGCGCTGATGATGTAACTTTGCTGTACATCTGCTATGTCAGTGTTCTGATCGAGTGGGTCATGTAGTTTAGATCAGTGAGTCATTTTAAAGGTCAGCATGGGTTCAAAGTCAATATTAAAACAAGTTTTCAATGACTAGAATATCTCATCGCCCTGATGTATATTTTTATATCATTGGTGACCTCTTGTGTGACAGATTAAATGTCAGTGTCAATTCTTTGAAATATGTCCACATGACAAAAATATTTACATTATAATGTTGATCTCAGTCAACAATTGAAAAAAAAAACAGTAGGGACTCCTGTCTGTGATCCACAGTTCAGAGGTCAAAGGTCAAAATAGGGTCAGCTTTCAAACACGCTTATGTGAGTGTTAAAAAGCTGCAAAGCCATTATCTTGGTCACCACTGTGAAAGCTGAGAGACGTATACCAACATACTGTTAAAAATATTCTTTAAAGAGACATGAGATTTCCAGAAAGAAGCGCCCCCAATTTTTTCGAACCCGGGTTTTTTGCATATTTGGAATGCTTTCCAATATATTAGATCACACCTGAAGTGAATAAGCCGAATACGCCGTCCTTATGTAATAATATGATGATTTAGTACTTTCTGTCATGCACGACAGAAAGTCAAAGAACGGTGTTCTATGGGGACAATTACGATAGTCAGACAAGTTCAAAACAAGGTTTGCTGTTTTCTTTTGTACTTGTTTGTCTAATAAACTTTCAAAACGTTCTCGGTAGGTGGTCTAAGATCATTCCAGTGCAATTTGAGAGAAATATGTTTCTGTCAACTGGGACTCGAAATGTGCAAATAACTGTAAAAACATCTGTTGTGAGTCCCAGCTGCCAGTTAAAATGACATTTTTTTAACAAACATTTTTACCAGTACAGAGATCAGATGCAAAGTTGTAATCCACAGTAAAAATGTTGACATTTATTTAGCGCTTTTCACAATGTATCAAAGTGCTTTACATTTATTCCGCTGCCACTAGAATATGTCGGCTGCCTTACAAATGCCCAAGGCATACTCATACCTTTGGGCGGTGCTCAATGGACAATATTCTTAACAGCTCCCCATTTAGCACCTGGGTGGAGAGAGGCAAGCGAGGTAAGCCCAAATGCACAAGACATTGGTCTCAGCAGGACTCGAACCCAGGACCTTTGAGTCGTGAGGCAGTCGTTGTATCCACTGGACCACATGTGCCCTCAAAATCCACTGGACCACATGTGCCCTCACATATCAAACCAGATTTGCTTTAGGTTGCACTGGCTTGGCCTCACTGTGGCTCTGTGAATGCCTTAATTTTCTAGGAGCTAGATTTCCTCCAAATCAGGCCATTTTACCCAATTTTGTGTTTTGACTCATGACCTACTGAACAAGAATATACTCATTCTTAAGAATAGCTCACATTAACACTTTGTGTGTTTGTCTACATCATTAATAGCTTGGTTCTCATCAAACAAACCAAAATCAGAAAATGTCCCCAAATTAGATTCCATTCTGGTACAAAAATCTGAGTTTGCAAAATAAACTGGTCCAGGATTGTTTCAGTTTTTGTGAAACCATGAGATTAAATGCATTTTAACCACCTCCGTACAATTTGAACATGTCCAAGAATTTCATTAATAGATTGAAATATGACCAAATTCTACCTAAAGAATAGGTGGTCAAGAACTGATTAATGTTAAAAGCAGTAGTTACTGTTAAAGCATCTGACATGTGGATGGGAGTCCTGGGTTCGATTCCTGGTCAGGATGATGAATTATCATCTATCGACCATCTCGAGGGAAAGCATTATTTATTGCTCACCCACTCAACTCAGTTTCTTAACCTTATTTACACTCACTTATTTGTTTGGCCCAAGGCCTCTGGACTGTTCCCGGTTAATTCTTTAGAATGGGCACGAACACGCTTATTTTCGCTGATTACCAATAATACAAACGAACAAGCAGGCAGACGCTGTTTTCGCACTTACCAAGGTCAAAGTTCCATACTAATTAAAATATTACAACTGTGCGCTACTACTGTGTTAAATGCGTCACACTCGTCATAGCAACTATGAACATGCTATAGCCTGCTATAGCCCATGCTATTTTGGAAGCCATTTTGAAAATATGCAAAAAAACACTGCCCGATCTTTGCAACGATAAACTTTCTGCATAAACCACATGCCTGACGATGTTCTTAGATGTAAAAGGATCATTTTATGAGTGAGGGTCGCCTGGCGAAATCAACGACAAAGTGCATTTGTCCGTGCTGTAAGTTTTAGGTGTAATGGGCTTGGGCGGTAAACATCTATGCATCCACCAGTGAGCTCGCTGATTCAAGATGGCTGTCCGACCTCTAGCCTTTTATTACTCTATCTCTATGGTTTGGCCCAATTGTTCTTCCAGGCACACACAAGAAGAACTCCACAGTCGTGAGCAAGAGATATCCGAGATGGACAGTGCCTTAAGGACCAGTCACAATGAACTAGAGAACAGGTCTGCTCAAGTGAGCCAACTTGACTCTGCTATCAAGGAAAGACAAGCCAGGATGGAGAAACAGATACAAGACTTGGAAAGTAATCTAAGTCAGAGTCAGTATGAGCTGAAACAGTGCTCAAAACAGGTGAGTGGATTATCTCAAAAGACTTTTTAAATTAGTTACACAAAATCGTATTAACACTTATGAATTTTGGCTGTAAACTAAAGCCCTTGTCTGACGTCCACTGATATTGTGGGTGTGTTCACTGAAATTGGGATACAGAGGGCGCTAATAATGTTTGGCATATCCAGTCCAAACGACAGCAGACAACCTCCATTCAACGTGGCAATACCCCAAATGAGTTAAAATAGACCTACAGCAAGCTGATTTTAGCAATTTGGTGTGGTTTGGCCATGGGTGGACCCATGGCCCATACACAATCTCGTTCAGTACATTATTGTGTACCATTATTCATACAAAAGAATTAAATAACAGCCCTTAAAGTGGAGTTAATGTATAAGCCCTTAAAATGGAGCTGATTCTCCATCTCCAAGTGTTTTTAAAGTGGGAAAAATATTACTTGATAGCATACTACACATTCAGAATTTGTTTTTCAGATTTTGTGTTATGTTTTTAAAGGGGCATTTCATGATCCACAGCCTTGTCCCCCGACTTGCCTAAAAAAGTTGAGATTTTGATATCATTTGAAACATTGGTCTTAGTATACATGTGACATTCTTACTTAATAATAATAATAATAATAATACAGAATTTATATAGCCGACTTTCCACATGATACAAAGCACTGTTGCCTATTATTATTACGCTGCCTTCAGGAAATCGTCACAATCATTTCGCTTCACCTAGGCCGGCAGCCGGCCACGCGCACATGCCTATCAGAACTTAGATTGTAATATCCCCCATAACAGCTACCGATTATCGGCTTGGGTCAAACAAAGAAAGTGAGGTAAGTGCCTTGCCCAAGTGCACAACACATTGGCCACAGCGGGGCTCGAACCCACAACCTTTGGATCATGAGTTGGCGGTCATATCCACTGGCCCAACATGTGCAAATTCGAATGGTTTGAAGGAAAATTCACAATTTGTATGAATCAGTTCTGAAACGGAGAGAAATAACAGCATAGTGGCCTATTGGACCGTGGGAAACAAGCAATTGCTCATAATACAAAACTGCAGGATCGGAATCAACTCAAATTTGTGAATAGGCTTTTCTCAAGGATATCTAGTAAACAATGAATAAAACAGAAGGTGCTGGAATCACAAAATGCACCTTTAAACCATAAATTGCAACAAAATAAGCTGCTTACCCTCTCCAAATCCAGTTTTTGTTAGTGGCAAAACATTAAAGCTTTTTACATGGACTGGGTTGATCGAATCACTTTTGCAAATCATTGCTGTCTGGAGACTTTGTCTCCACCAAATCTATTAATAATACTTGCCATCTCTGCACACACATCACTGTTGTACCTCTAAATACAGCAACATATGTCTGCTGCTGTATGCACTTGTGTAGGAAGACTATCTGCCATATTGAATTTCCTTGATCCTTCAGTGAATTTATGACATAAACAACAAGTGGCAAGCGTACACTAAGACGGTCATGTACTCAGCATTAAAAGTCATTCATACACTTGGCGTATACGCATATCCGCAGCAAATCAGTGGATCTGTTAACAAAATACGCGAAAATATCGCGAGTGGATTGAAAATATTTAGTTGCACTCTGCCTACCGGCGTAATGTTGCTTTTGACGTGTGCATGCCGCAAGACTGATTATTTCTCAGGCAATGTGTTTTTCATTTCTATGACTAATTACATTTTTAAAACTACAGTTTATCACTAATTAAGGCAAATCCTGTTTTGTTTTTCTGTCCGTGTATGAAATTAGGTTAATAACTGGGCATTTACTTTTGCTCGAAAATGGGGACAAATCATGCACTTACGCTGATTTTTATGCTTGTCAATCACTCGCTCCTGCAGAAGTCTATCATTGGCCACGCAACATCTCAGCGCGTTGTTTGGATTGTCCCATTATTCTTGCAGTAAATGCGCAGTTCTTAACCTATAAACGACTCTCCTGTCCACAAATGCTGTGAAAGAAGCATTTCATGAGAAAGCAGCTTCTTAAATCTTTACTTCGGAAGGCTTTAACATGTTACGAGGGTGTTATTGGTGCTGTATGTCTAGAATTCAGAAAACACTGCATTAGTTTTGTGTCCCTGCCCTAAGGCAGGAAGACACAAGGGATCACTTTGTCCACTGTTGATGTCTGTTGTTGTTTGTTGTTGTCTGTTGTTGTGTGAAAAAGGGTTTTTTAACATTTTGCCTGTAATATCCGCATACTTGATGGATTTAACCAAACTTGGGTCAACATGTGCAGCATGGCATGCCCCCATTTGTTTATTAGGTCAATGGTCCCATACCAAGGTCAAAGGTCAAGGGTCATCAAGGGTACTATGCTGTGGATCACAAATTGACCCATTTGAAAAGTTGAAGTTCATTTGGAAACCAAACTTGGTTTATTTGAGTTACATGCAAAGCTCTCCTTTGTTTTGAGTCCAAGTCACCTATCAAGGTCCAAAATTTTAGGCTATCATTCACTAACCGCGATGGACACACCTGAGGCGACCAAGCGGTCCCCGAGACCGATGTATTTTTTTTAAAACTGATCAATCACAATAGGTGATAGATCACCTGCTGGCTCAGTATAAAAACCTCAATATCTGTCTGGAAAATCATAATTTTGATCAGTGAACGCATGAAAATTTGTTTTTTATGAACTGACAGAAAGTGAATACCAGATTTATTGGTAGAAAATTTTTAACAATCCCCCACCAATTTTAAATTATGCATTATCATACATATTCAGGTCTTACAATGAAAAATGCATTCAAATGAGTCCAAACAAGCCTAGTCTTAGGTCAGTGGCTTAACAGATGGCTCCCTGAAATGTGGTTGGAAGCCATCTCCAAGGCCACTGACTTATGCGTTTAACCTGATAAAGAATCTATCATTTAAAAAGGGTTATTCAGTCATAAATTAAAACCACCACAAAAAAAACTAATAATTTTGTATTATTATTATTATGCAGATAGCGACTTAGATGACAATGCCAGCACCCAACAGAATATGCTGAGGCAGACGTTGAACTTCAACAACTAGAGCAGATAGGATGCAACAGAAAGAATGAAGTGAGAAAAAAGACAGAAGATTGATGACCTAGAACATGTAGGGGTCAGAGCGACGTTTTTGTCTCTCTCCAACCCCTCCAGCAGCTTTTAGCACAAGAGGGTATTTTTTTGTCACTGGCAATTCCGTTGGTGTCAGCATCCTTCTCCACAAACAAGTTTGCTGTATTGCCTAGATCCCACAGCTGTTTGGACCCCCTGTGCAAATTGTCTCTTTATTTTTAGGGCAATTTTAAGCAATGGCGACAACAATTTTGACAACTGATATAAGTAGGGACTGCAAGAGCTCTATAACTCTCTGAAAAAATCAGAAAGATCCATTGTGGACATCTTTGCCATAATAGGCCTACAAATGTCATAATTGTATGTTAATAGTCGCGCCTCTATATCCCATTCTCTATAAAAAGACCTGGAAAACTAGATTTTTAAGAAAAATCATCTTTGCCCGCAATGAATTTGTAAAATTTCACACAGATGTATTCAGTGGGCACTAAATAATCAAAATCAGTTTTGTCAAGTGTGTCGCCGGTGATAATTTTTTTTTATTATGGTTTTGTCATAATAAATGAGACTTTCAAACAGCGTGATCCTGGACAGGTCATTTGGGAAGCCATCTTTAAAGCTGTAACTGTACTTGCAACAAAACATTCTTAAAAATGCCTAGGAACAAATTTGACATTATAGTTGTTATGCTCATTGTTAGAGTTATTTAACTAACTGGGCAGTCACAACAACATGGCTTTCAATGATTACTGGCTTCTTGCCCAGGTGAGGATGACCTCTACACAACCTTTGATCTCTGATTTGTTCTGTGCATAGGGTCAGTGGTCGTTTTTGACCCAAATTTAGTATCATAGGGCATTTTCTATGGCAAATTGAACCTCTAGATTGGCCTTTTGATCTTTTTGATCACTCTGAAACCCTGATAACAAACATCAGACTGCCCTCCCCAACCTTCCTTATGCCAAATATCAGCCCCAAAGCATACCAAATGCTGCCGGACAGACACCACAGACACATATACAAACAGACAGATCTACTTGTTTTTAGGAGTTTTATATTTTTAACAAAGAAACAATATTTTGTTAACCTTTTTTTCAAGCTGGATACCTTATGATTGCATACCTTTCACTTTTGTATCTACTTGACTCTGTGTACTGTTCATGTGATTCATATTTCACAGAAACTAGAAGAAATTGGAAATCAGCAAGTAAGAGAACAGAAATCTGAAGAATTGGAACAGGGTCAGCAGCTGAGATTGACCAGGGAACAGATGCAGAGGCAGCATGCTGAGTTGACACAGATGAGACTTCAAGTGACACAGATGGAAACAGAAAGGGTGGGTTCAGAGGGTGTTTTGAACCTATCCCATAATGCATTGCAATGTGCCTATACTGTACTGTACTAAACACATGTCAGTACTTAGGTATAAAAAGTGTTTCAAAAGTTTAAGAACCACAGAGCATTTCATGATCATGCTAAAAATTCCCTAAGTACTAACGCTTTGTTGTCTAAAATGAGTGTAAAAGTCAGGGTTTTCATGTGTTAAGAATAGAATTTTTGTGGAATCACATGATCCCTATTGAGGTGAAATTTCCCAAAACTGGTGCATTGTGGGATTGACTCAATACACCCTCTGGGGTGGGTTATTGTATTAGGTTAACAAGGAAATAAATGCATTGCTATAATCACTAGACTTCAGAAGAACCACTGACCAAAGGCCTATATGGGGTGTTCACAGATTTGGGTCAAAGGTCATGGGGCTGATTAAAGGGGCATTCTTTGAAAATCTATAAATTCCTTGTGCCACAAATCAATTGCTATAATTGCTATAATTGCTAAACATGTTTACAGACAGAAAATGCAACATTGCAATTTTCTTGCTAATAAAATCAAATTTGCCTGTCAGATTAAGCACACATGCTAAGGCTAATGGTTCAGATGATGCAAAAATATCATCTTTTTAGGTAAGTGGGAGAAAGGCTGTGGATCACAAAATGTCCCTTTACTCTCCAAAATATAATCTTTTTAGGTTAGTGGGGCAAGGCTGTAGATCACAAAATGCCCCTTTACAATCTTTAAAATATCCCATGACATTTAAGTCAACCAATTATTCATTACAAGATCATCATCAACACCTTGCAAGTAATTAACTGTTAAAATTGATCAAGCAAGCAAATTTTTTAAAAAATTATTTTTAGAGTTGGTTAACATATTTACTGTTCTAACTTAATTAAAGGAATAAGCAAGAATAATGCAAGAGAATAAAAAAATGTGGAAATGCATTTTTTTAAGCTTATAAATCAGGGATAAGTGTGTACAATTCCCTAAAGTAGAAAAACAAAAACACCAAATAGTGAAAAATTAAGTATTTGAGGAAAATTGTCATAGTCTCCCGCAAATAGACATACAGCAATTACTTCTCAAAATCTACACTAAACAGCTGATTGTGCTTTACACTAGTACAGAATAAACAATGATCGGTAATGTTTGTGTTTGGTCAAACAGTACAGGTCGTGGTGCACAGTGTCACACTTAAAAATCTGTAATATTCACAGGGAAAGGCTTTTTATTTGCACATAAAGAAATGACAGAATCAGATAAAAAGTAGTGCCTTGTCTTTAATACATGGATTTCAATCCAACCACTTGCAGGTTATGTTAGCACATCCATGCCAGTAACAAAAATACCAAAATATGAATTTTGATGATTTTTTCTATTTCAGATCAGCAATTTGCTGCTTATCCATTTAAAATGTGTATATGGTACAAGGTCAATACCGTTAATATTCAGGTTACAAGTATACAACAACATATAATAAAACTATTTTATCTGTATGTAGGCTCAAATATCCAGAGAGCTTGAGGATGCCATGGAGTTGATACACAAGAAGGATACAGAGAAGGCACGACTTGCAGAACAGCTTGGTCAAATGAGGGCGCAAGAGGCCGACACCGAGGCCCAGTTTAGTAGCGAGTTACAGCATATCAAGGAGACTCAGGAGAGGGAGCTAATGCAGAAGGACACTGAGGTATGGATAGCCTTACAATTTCAAGGAATTCTTGCTATTCACAGTACGCCACCAACAGTTGTCTTGGAGAGGCAATGTTTTCCAGATGCAACATGGGAAAAAGTCATCCAAAGTCTGTGTAATATAACTGGTACACGTACAAAGAATTACATGTCATTGTTTGTTTAGTTTGCCAATATGACTGTTTTGCATGTGAATACACACTTAAAGCAATAACAGCACATTTTTTGAAGAGCGCCCCCAATTTTAAAAATTTGATATTTTTGCACAGTTACATGTATGTTGGTAATTGTCTAGGAAACTATACCTGCGAACGAGAATGCTAAAAAATGCGTATTTATCATAAAATAAGCCATTTTGTAATTAAAATTGGGATCCCTTGGGATTACTTAACGCCAGAGCTGGAAATGCTAAGTTTATGTCCGTCCATGATGAAATAGTGCCACCTCAAGAAAATTACCGCTAACTTGACTTGCCTGAACCAATAAAAAAATAATGGATGAGCGTAGACACGTACATGGCGCTATTTCTCGGCTATTTCATATTGGAAGGCCGTCTCCAGCAGCCGTTGAATTATTACCAGAGATCTCCGATATTAATTATTCTAATTATAAAATTCCTTCGTTTGCAACACAGACATTTTTGAGCTTAACCATTCACAGGTATAATTTATTAGCCAGTTACCAATGCAACCGTGTAAAAATCTCAAATTTTTTTTTGAAAACTTGGGGGCGCTCTTCAAAAACATGTGCTATTATTGCTTTAAACGGCTGTTTACAATAACTAAATCCTTCTTTCATTCTATTGATCACACACTTGATTTAGATTGGAGGTGTAACTTCTGCCAAAATAACCAGCTTCCCCCTTAAAAAAAAGAAAGTACACACTTTCAATACTCTTTCCCCAACAGATCTACGTCATTGATAAGCTCTATGGTGAAAGTCATCCGTACATCATTTGAGTGACCTTTCTTATTAATCTCTTTCTCATCTAAGATTTCCCAGCTGCAGAACAGCCAAGCTGAACTGTTGACCTCCATGAACCAATCAGAAGCCTCCAACAGACTTCAGATCAAGTGTCTTCGGGAGTCGGAATCGCACCTGCAACATGAGGTTAAGGTGCTGAGAGAGAAGATGACGGACATGGAGAATGAACTGATGGCAAGAAAGGAGGTAGTAGAGGCTGCCAATGAAGCTATAGTAATCAAGGTAGTATCTCTTATTTTAAGCTACATTTATTTCTTATTTTTAACTTAAGCTATATTTATTGTTTATTTTAAAGGCACTATCAGTGATTTGCTAAATCAGAATATCGAAAAAATTCTCAAAAATTGGATTTTTGCATGTCTGTAACAAGTACAGGTACCCTAACATATCCTGCAAATGATAAGGCCAGAAGCAGCCTAATAAGGACAAAATCGGATATATTAGTAATTACTGTCCGTACGGACACTTAGTACAACACGTAATTGAATGGAGAGTCATATCTTTGAACACTGCCATTTTCTTCCTTTTCTGTCAATTCTTCAATGGAAAAGTAACTTATGAGAATTCTATAGACTTATCCTGCACTTTTAAGCTATTCCTGCAAATTTCAAATATTTTGACTCTTTTGGATGAATCACTGATAGTCTTTTTAAGCTGTAGTAATCAAGGTATTATTTCTTATTTCATGGTGTACATTCATATTTTATACCGTATACAACGTGGCATAGAAGAGCCAATCTCACCTTCCCAGGTTGCTTCTCGCATACACGGCCAATTTCTTCATGGTAGTTACCATGCAGCTACCACCGAGTAGACATGGACTACCTAAACACTAGACGTACACTCACCAGCCAGGATTCTATGTATATTTGCCACATAGACGGATAGTGTGCACACACAGTGGCTGTCTGCACTGGTATTGCTCATGGCCAATTTTGGTTTTTTTTAGATATTTCTGGCATTTTGTTGCATTTTTATTGCACGTGCAAGAATTTGAGGTTTTTGATGATGCCTGATTCAAGTTTCTTAACGAATTTGCTAAAAAATGATCAAAACATCCTACTCAGACACCAAGTGTATAGCGCCCTCATTTCATCCACTATCAAAGCTGCATGTTTACTACAGTACTGTCTACACCATATCCACCTTATCTCACAGCTGTTTGAAGGTCTCATTTATTATGACAAAACCAGAATAAAACAAAAAATATGAACGGCGTCACACTTTTGATAACTAATTTGGAGTATTTATTCCACTAACTACATCCTGTGTAAATTTGATGAAATTTCATTGCGGGCAAATATGACTTTTCATAAAAATCAAGTTTTACACATCTTTCTATGGGAAAAAGGCATATAGAGGGCTCTATAACATACAAATTATGACTTTTGTAGGCCTATATGGCAAGATTCCCGCGATGGATTTTTCTGATTTTTGCGGAGGTAATAGCTCTTGCATGTCTCTACTTATATTAGTTGTCAAAATTGTGTCGCCATTGCTTAAAATTGCTCTAAAAATAAGAGACAATTTGCATGGGGTCAAACAGCTGTGCTCTCCACCTAGTGGGCAACTACAGGGTAGCCATTGGGGTAGGTACTGTAGAGTAGCCACATCACTGTATACCTAATAACCGTGTTCTTTGCAAGCCCTATCTGGCAGCTACTGTATCGCAACTAACCCAGTGTACTGTGCAGTAGCTGCCGCGGTAGACACGGTGTAGCTGCCGTATTTGGCTACCATGCGAAAACGGCCATGTAAGCAACCTCACGGGGACTACCGGTTGATTTGATTGGTTATTCACAAAATTTTATGATGTTACTTTGTGACATCATGTGACCTTTGTCACAAACTGCGATGGCGGATGACACACATGTTCGGTGAACACTATATTTTTATTCAAATAGAAAATCAAATTTGTGTCATATAATACATTAGATGCATTTCTTAGCTCTTACTTACCATTTGCACTTTATTTCCATATATACAATACATCAAATAACATTAAAAACAAACAGAAATAGCAACTAGACAACTCCAGGAGACTATGCCCGTTACGTATGATGAAGTCATAGTGCACATGTCGAGTTGTTGTTGTTGACCTTTGACCCTTTCATTTTGCATCGAGGCCTACACGATGGCATATAATAGTTAGATCCATTTCATGTTGACCTTTGACCCTTAACGATGGCTCTTAGAGCGGGGTTACTGTGGACACTTTTTCACTTTTCATTGATGCCTACAAGATGGCATAGCTATGTAGGTCAATTAAGCTTCTTTTATATTTGACCCCTAGATGACCCCATTTTGACCTTTGACCCCATATTGTGCACATAAGAAATAGAGCTTTTCCCAGTGGTTCTTGTGAACACATTTGACATAAATATCTACTTTAAAAAAAAAAAAAAAAAAAAACTTTTGTAGGCCTATATGGCAAGATTCCCGCGATGGATTTTTCTGATTTTTGCGGAGGTAATAGCTCTTGCATGTCTCTACTTATATTAGTTGTCAAAATTGTGTCGCCATTGCTTAAAATTGCTCTAAAAATAAGAGACAATTTGCATGGGGTCAAACAGCTGTGCTCTCCACCTAGTGGGCAACTACAGGGTAGCCATTGGGGTAGGTACTGTAGAGTAGCCACATCACTGTAAACCTAATAACTGTGTTCTTTGCAAGCCGTCTTGCAGTTACTGTATCGCAACTAACCCAGTGTACTGTGCAGTAGCTGCCGCGGTAGACACGGTGTAGCTGACGTATTGGCTACCACGCGAAAACGGCCATGTAAACAACCTCACGGGGACTACCGGTTGATTTGATTGGTTATTCACAAAATTTTATGATGTTACTTTGTGACATCATGTGACCTTTGTCACAAACTGCGATGGCAGCTAGATGACACACATGTTCGGTGAACACTATATTTTTATTCAAATAGAAAATCAAATTTGTGTCATATAATACATTAGATGCATTTCTTAGCTCTTACTTACCATTTACACTTTATTTCCATATATACAATACATCAGATAACATTAAAAACAAACAGAAATAGCAATATGGAGGATAAGGCCAATAGGCCCAACAACGGACTTTCCCTGTAAATACACACAAATTGTTTCAAAACATAAATTCACATTGCAAAAGAAAATCATACACAGCTAACAGACAAGACAAAGAATGTTGCTCGGGACAAAATAATCATAGTTAAAAAATGTTTAATGATATTTTGAAATAAATTGTTGCTTAAGCTGTAAACGGAAATGTTTTACCAACTTAGATTGTTGTGGGCCGCCAGCTATTGTTGGCAGGACCACTTTGCATTCTGTTGTTGGTGTGTATTTATGTGTGTATGTATGTGTGTATGTGTCACTAAAATGTTTTTTTTTTTTAAATTGACCTCCATGAACCAAAACAGAAGCCTCCAGCAGACTTGAGATCAAGGTCTTCGGGAGTCGGAATCGCACCTGCAACATGAGATTAGTGTGGCTGAGGAGAGAAGATGACGCGACATGCGGAGACCGAACTTGCTGGCAAGAAAGGACTGGTACCCGGTAGTAGACGGCTGCCAATGAAGCTCTATAACTCAAGGAGTATCTCTTATTTAAGATTATATTATGTATATTTTTAACTAATCCTATATTTATTGTGTATTTTAAAAGGCATATTCAGTGATTTGAAATCAGAAATATCCGAAAAAAAATCATCAAAAATCAGATTTTTGCATGTCGGCACACAAGTACAGGTACCCAACATATCCTGACAATAATCACAGGACAAAAATCAGATATATAGTAAATTATTGTCACCATATGGGACATTTCACACCACGTAATGGCAAATGGGACGAGTCAATATCTTTGAAACACTGCCAGGTTTCCTTCCTTTGCCTGTCAATTCTTTCAATGGGAACCAAGTACATATGAGAATTCGATAGAAGTATCTTCATTCTTAAGCTATCCTCGCAAAATTCAAACTATTTTTGCACTCTTTTGGAATGAATCATGATAGTGTCTTCAAGCCTATAGAATCGGTATTATTATTATTTCACTGGTGTACATTAAATTTTATACCGTATACAACGTGGCATAGAAGAGCCAATCTCACTTCCCAGGGTCTTCTCGCATACACGGCCAATTTCTCCAAGGTAGTTACAATCAGCAGCTACCCACCGAGTAGACATAGACTACCTAACCCATATAGAGTACACCACCAGCCAGGATATGTGATTTTTGCCACCAAGAAAGGAATATTGTACACACGGCGGCTGTCTGCACTGTCGAGGAATAGCTACATGGTTACACCGGCGCTCATTGCGCATGGTATTGCTCATTGCCAATTTTGTTTTTTTTTTTTTGCTGATTAATGTCTGGCATTTGGTTAATTTTTATTGCACGTGCAAGAATTGGGGTTTTTGATGATGCCTGATTCAAATTCTTAACGGAATTTGCTTAAAAAAATGATCAAAAACATTCCTACTCAGAACACGTTATAGCGCGCCTTCATTTCATCCACTATCAAAGCTGCATGTGTACTCCAGGACTGTCTACACCATATCCCACTTATCTCACAGCTGTTTGAAATTATCTTCATTTATTAAGACAA
This sequence comes from Ophioderma brevispina, assembly GCA_023653785.1. Taxonomy (NCBI): domain Eukaryota; kingdom Metazoa; phylum Echinodermata; class Ophiuroidea; order Amphilepidida; family Ophiodermatidae; genus Ophioderma; species Ophioderma brevispina. The sequence goes on along the minus strand of JAMKCH010030676.1, from coordinate 13,040 downwards.
ATACCAAGAACATAAACAAAAAATACTCAACGCGCGTCAACTTTTGATAACTAGTAATTGGAGTCACGTATTATTCCAATACTACATCCATGTTAAATTTAAAGAAATTTCACTATTTGTCGGGCAATATGGACTTTCATAAAAAATCAAGTTTTACACACATTTCTATGGAGAAAAAAGCATACTCAGAGGGCCTCGATAACATACAAATTAGGCACTTTTGTAGGCCTATATGGCAACGATTCCCGCGATGGATTTTTATGATTTTTGCCGGACGGTAAATAGCTCTGTGCATGTCTCTACTTAATTCAGTTTCAAAATTGTGTCGCCATGCTTAAAATTGCCCTCTAAAAATAAGAGACAATTTTGCATGGGAGTTCAAACAGCTGTGCTCTCCACCTAGTGGGCAACTACAGGGAGCCATTGGGGTAGTTCTTAGAGTAGTAGCCACATCACTGTAAACCTAATAAAATGTGTCTTTGCAGCGCCCCGTCTTGAGTTACGTATCGCAACTAAAACCCATGTGTATGTGCAGTAGCTGCCGCGGTAGACACGGTGTAGCTGCCGTATTTGGCTACCATGCGAAAACGGCCATGTAAGCAACCTCACGGGGACTACCGGTTGATTTGATTGGTTATTCACAAAATTTTATGATGTTACTTTGTGACATCATGTGACCTTTGTCACAAACTGCGATGGCGGATGACACACATGTTCGGTGAACACTATATTTTTATTCAAATAGAAAATCAAATTTGTGTCATATAATACATTAGATGCATTTCTTAGCTCTTACTTACCATTTGCACTTTATTTCCATATATACAATACATCAAATAACATTAAAAACAAACAGAAATAGCAACTAGACAACTCCAGGAGACTATGCCCGTTACGTATGATGAAGTCATAGTGCACATGTCGAGTTGTTGTTGTTGACCTTTGACCCTTTCATTTTGCATCGAGGCCTACACGATGGCATATAATAGTTAGATCCATTTCATGTTGACCTTTGACCCTTAACGATGGCTCTTAGAGCGGGGTTACTGTGGACACTTTTTCACTTTTCATTGATGCCTACAAGATGGCATAGCTATGTAGGTCAATTAAGCTTCTTTTATATTTGACCCCTAGATGACCCCATTTTGACCTTTGACCCCATATTGTGCACATAAGAAATAGAGCTTTTCCCAGTGGTTCTTGTGAACACATTTGACATAAATATCTACTTTAAAAAAAAAAAAAAAAAAAAACTTTTGTAGGCCTATATGGCAAGATTCCCGCGATGGATTTTTCTGATTTTTGCGGAGGTAATAGCTCTTGCATGTCTCTACTTATATTAGTTGTCAAAATTGTGTCGCCATTGCTTAAAATTGCTCTAAAAATAAGAGACAATTGCATGGGGTCAAACAGCTGTGCTCTCCACCTAGTGGGCAACTACAGGGTAGCCATTGGGGTAGGTACTGTAGAGTAGCCACATCACTGTAAACCTAATAACTGTGTTCTTTGCAAGCCGTCTTGCAGTTACTGTATCGCAACTAACCCAGTGTACTGTGCAGTAGCTGCCGCGGTAGACACGGTGTAGCTGACGTATTGGCTACCACGCGAAAACGGCCATGTAAACAACCTCACGGGGACTACCGGTTGATTTGATTGGTTATTCACAAAATTTTATGATGTTACTTTGTGACATCATGTGACCTTTGTCACAAACTGCGATGGCAGCTAGATGACACACATGTTCGGTGAACACTATATTTTTATTCAAATAGAAAATCAAATTTGTGTCATATAATACATTAGATGCATTTCTTAGCTCTTACTTACCATTTACACTTTATTTCCATATATACAATACATCAGATAACATTAAAAACAAACAGAAATAGCAATATGGAGGATAAGGCCAATAGGCCCAACAACGGACTTTCCCTGTAAATACACACAAATTGTTTCAAAACATAAATTCACATTGCAAAAGAAAATCATACACAGCTAACAGACAAGACAAAGAATGTTGCTCGGGACAAAATAATCATAGTTAAAAAATGTTTAATGATATTTTGAAATAAATTGTTGCTTAAGCTGTAAACGGAAATGTTTTACCAACTTAGATTGTTGTGGGCCGCCAGCTATTGTTGGCAGGACCACTTTGCATTCTGTTGTTGGTGTGTATTTATGTGTGTATGTATGTGTGTATGTGTCACTAAAATGTTTTTTTTTTTTAAATTGACCTCAATTGAAAAGTTGAATTTCAATTTGAACCAAACGTGTGTCATAGGTGCACCATGGGATCCCTCATATGTTGATGAGGTCAAAGGTCATGTGTCAAGGTCAAAGGTCATGTGTCAAGGTCAAAGGTCATGTGTCAAGGTCAAAGGTCATGTGAGGTCAAGTTGAAAAATAGGCTAAAAATGTAAAATTTGCCTCAATTGAAAAGTTGAAGTTCAGTTGGAACCAAACTTGTGTCATAAGTGCACCAAGGGATCTCTCATATGTTGATGAGGTCGAAGGTCATATGCCAAGGTCAAAGGTCATGGGCGGCCCACAGCTTATATTCTTTGAATATAGCGAGTGCAAAAGCCGAGAAACACTAAATTCTAATTTTATTTTATTTTCTAACAAATTCCAAAGCAGAATCCAGCAGAATGTATATTTACAATTTTGTAATATTTCTTGCAAATGGAACTTTAAAATTATTAGGATTTGGGGGAGGGGAGGGATATTTCTGACTTTTGGGCAAAAAAAACTTTTTCTGGAATCCGTTTAAGTTTTAAAATCCAGAGAAAAGAAAAACCTTAATAATTTAAAAGTTCCATTTTGTGAAGAATGTTAAAAGTCATAATTTAATTTTGCTGGATTATGGATGAATATTAGCCTGAGTTGATTCTTGGTAATATTTCTGTCATACACAATACACTGTAATCTCTGTTAGGAACCTCTGAAGCAAACCTTATTGAATAAAATCATTTATAGGCTTATCTTAATCTTAAAGTAGTAATTTTGTTATTTTTTCAGGAAGCTGAAGTGGCTAGTCTCAATGCAGGATTTCGGCTATTGAAATGGGCCACATTTGGTTATCCACCAGAGTCAGTCACCAATCTCAGCGAAGACCCCCATCATCTAACAGAAGGATCCTCCACATGCCTGACCATTTCTTTGCGATTCTCACCGAAAAGCAGTCACCAAGACTCTCTCAGGAGAAGCATCTCAGATGCTCACTTAGCAAGAAAAGATACCTCAAGAGTTCCTTGGGTTATAACATAGACAGAGAGAAAGCTGTTTGGCAGGGGTATAGTTTTGGGACAGAGAGTCTTTTGACAGATATTCAGAGTGTAAGACTTGTCAGGATATTTCAGGTCTTTCCAAGTACAAGAGGTGAATCTCATACAGATAGAACACCTTCTAATGCCAACAATCCTCACCTCACTTGCATTTTCACCACAGAACTGTGGAGATCTGGGCACAGGACTTCTACTTTCAGCCAGTTCATATCCATAGTCAGATAGAGCTAATGGTGAAGAACATGAATCAGAGATGTGCCGGAGTAGCATCAAAGCACATGGGAAAAAAGATTTCAGGTGGTATGATGCAGCAACCTGGAAATTTCCAAGAATCTAATCTGACCCAGCCAAAGACAATCAGGACATGCTGCATTTGCAGATGACAATGGAAAGCTTGGATGGAGAAAAGAAAATCTGTATTCTTTGCAGAGCATTGCTGGAGAAGTCAACCGCCAAATTGCGGAAAGAACGAAGTCAGAAACAAGGCAGTGGTCATACGTCGCTTGGCTGTTTACCAGATAGTCCAAGTTTTGCCCCATTTACCGAATACACCTGAAACAAGCATCTCCATCAAGCTCCCCAGGAAAGATGCAAAAAGAATGAGTGTTGGGTCTTCACCAAAGAGAGGAAGGCAAGACAACCATCTCAAGTACAGGTGTAGAGGAAAAGAAATGATGATATAATCCCCGTTGAAAACCAAGCATTCAAAAGAGCATCACTAGCAGAAACCACTGCTCAAGGAATAGTTTCAATTCGTTCAGTTTAGGCGGCACCCATCATTTGTGGAGTTTTGAAATATGCTACTTTTCTGGGTTTACTTGTGTACAGTTAATTTTTTTACTCCCAAGAGACCCAACGGCCCCCGCTGGAATGTTAGACAAAAAAAAAAACTCTTGGCGATTATGAGGATACTTTTCCGTATTTTTTAAAAAAAAAAGTCTGTTCGAAACTCGGGGTTGTTTTTGAAGTAGAGTCTATTGTCTATCATGTCACTCAATTATGTAGATCTATCAACTGGCTGCTGATAAGAAAACATCAACAGCATCTGTTCGTATATTGACTATGAAACCTGTCATATACAGTTAGAGCATTTGTGCTATCTAAACTTGATTATTGCAATGTGTATTAAGGTATATCAAGAGAGATCTCAGTCGCTACAGAAGTGGAAAACAAATGTGCACGGCTAATATGTTGCAAGCCCAAAATTTGAACGTGCTTCTCCTCGATTGAAACAATACATGGTACGTCAGGGAAGGATCAATTTATCTAAGATTATTGTATGTGTACAAGTAACTGAGGGGGCTCTCTCCCCAACACATGCAATCCTGCCTTGTTGTGTGAAACTTCCTCTCAGGGCTATATGAGAAAGCGCTCTTATGGCAGCGTCAACCTCTTGGTGCCTCGGAACAGAAGTGTTGTGGGGACAGAGCCTTTTCAGTGGCAGCTTCCACATCGTGGAAATGTTGCGTATGTTCAATTCAGAATGCTGCTAATATCAATTCCTTCAAGTCTATGACTAAGATCATTGGTATCCTAGGTATATCTTGCTGTATTTTTTTTTTTTACTTTCATGTATTTGCGCTTGTACCGTTGGAAAAGGCGCATACAAATAGGTATGTTATGATTATTATTATTAAAAATGCATTGGCATAAATGAAATGTACATTCTCAAGTAACAGACCATTCCTATGTATATATTATTAATCTTTCCCTGGAGATGGACAGAGCACGTTAAGGGTTGGGAAAAAAAAAAACAACACCATGTGCGCTTGGCCGGATGCGAACCGGCGACCTTCGGATAAATGAATACAACGCTCTAACCGACTGGCTATCAAAGCAGGGTCGGTTTACATAGATAGAAGAGCGATAGAGATCAGCTATAGGTGTTAGGTCGAAAGGTGTCCTTCGCTTTCCTAGCGGGGAGCATCAGAACTGTATATGTAACATATACGATTATTATATTGGTTTTTGAAATCTTAAACGACTTAGTTCTCCAGGTAGACAAGGATGTATTATTATTAATCTTTCATGCGAGATGGCCAGCCGACGATAGTGTTGAAAAAAAAAAAAAAAAAACACTGTGGGCTCGGCCGGATGCGAACGGGGGCGAACCCTTCGTAATACATGAACGACGCTATAACCGACTGAGTATCAAAGCAGGGTAGGTGAGAAGGCGATAGATATCATTATAGGTGTTAGGTTCGAAAGGTGTACTTCGCTTTCATAGCGGATAGCATCAGAACTGGATATTTAACATATCGTCGCTGGGCGGAAAAAAACTCATATGGCATTTGACCTTGAAAAAAGCAAAACCTCAAGAGTAAAAACGGTCAAATGACAAAACCTCATATGAACATTTTCGAGGAAGCCACCAACAAAAAAATGAATAAGTGCTGTAATGCCATGCAACAAGAAAGGTTTTTTTAAATATATTTAGTAATTATTTAATCCAATTCTGAAATAAAGTGCCATATGATTTACTATCATATTTGGCATGAAATTCAAGCGAGAACCGATGTGAACAAAATGGCACCATATGAGGTTTTAGCACTGCGGCCCACTTTTAACATATGAGGTTTGCATTTGACCTCTGGAGTTACTATGAGGTTTTTCCGCCAGCGACGATATACGATATATTTGTTTTTGAAATTAAACTACTTAGTCGCCAGGCAGACAAGGATGTACTATTTATTAATCAGTTATGGCCATGTTGTCAAGTAAACCCACTGAACTGTGTCCGGGGGATGTGCATATGTAACTCATAGTGCAGTTAATCACTTTCCTGGTTAAAATTGGTCCAATAGAAACACACCTATAGTTCTATGCCATCATGAGCAAAAGCAAGGATCGCAAACCCAAAACAAGCATATCGGTGAATTGCAGTTTCACTTAGGGATTCAAACATGATGCAGGAACATCTTAGCATGCACCGCACCATGGACAACATTCTCCCTCTCATTTAAAACTACTGGATACATTAAATGTCCGTATCATTTACAAAAAGTTTTGTCAAATATTGACATCTTGTAGAAAGGAATGGAGGCCATTTCAGGGGCACAATAGGTGTGAAAATAGCGCGTGTATTTGGACGCAAATTGGTTCCCTGAGGTTGCAAAAAGTGCGTTCGGCTTCAATTATATGCGTGTCAAGTTGTAACAGGTTTATAGCACTGGTTACATGACTGCAAAACAATCCATAAACATCCAATTCCAAACAACCTAGAATGGGCATATGAAAAGTAATACCGATGATGACCCGAAACTCCAAAAGAACTGGAGTATCTTGAATACCTTGGCAATGTGAGCGAGGGTAGTGAACTTTAAAAAAAAAACGTAAGTACATTCAAATTTAAACACTATATTTTCACAGATTTGTAATGATTAATAGTAACAAATAAATAGTTGTTTGCTTATGAAAATATACAATATTGTGACCATATGCCAGAGCAAACTCTGTCTGTGATTTTGTGTAGTTTTAAAGAGACATGAGGGATTTCCAGAAGAAGTGCCCCCCCTATTCGCGAAACCCGTTTTTTTTACATATTTGAACATGCTACCCCTGTATAGATCACACCTTGAAATGATTAAGCGCATACGCAGTCTTATGTAATAAGATGAGATTGTAGTTTCTGTAGTGCCAACGGACAGGAAAGTCAAAGCATGGTTTCTATTGGGACGATTACGTTTGCAGGCAAGTTCAAACAAGGTTTGCGGTTTTCTTGCATGTTTGTGCAATCAACCTTTGAAACGTTCTCGGTAGGCGGTCTACAACCAATACAGTGAATTGAGGGAAATTTGTATACTAAAAAAATCCCTCCTGTCACTTTAAGTGGCTATTTTTGCGTCTACATAGACGGCAAAATGTTACTCTATCTAGACAACGTGCGTCCACCATTTGGAATAGTGCATCATGACGCAACAAAAAAAAAACGCACAAAGAACTTGTGAAACCCTGGCCCATTTATCTTTCAAAGCAATTTGGTCCTGTCCATAGTCGCTTTAATTAAGTTGATTAAAGTGTATAAAAACCACCCTGTCATAATATTCATCATACAACAACTAACTAAACCCATTCGTGATCAATGGTTATTCTTACTTTATGCTACAATATCTACTGCCTTGCATTGCAGGTGGTGTGATTCTCCCCAGACCACCCTGTCATAACCCCTTGATTCATCACAATCCAGTCAAAGTACCCTTTACCAGATAAGCGTTACTTTAGGCGTGATGCGCAGGTTGAATGTGATCGTGCGATTACTGCTAAAGCCCCACCGCCCCTTCAGGATGACGCGCGGTACATCTTGTAAAAAGGTATTTGAAATGGTAGTTATAACCCCTCCACTGAAAGGAAGAGATTTCAAGATGGCCAATTCTACTTTATATTAATTAATGTTCACTGCTTTGCATTGCAGATATTGATGATTCTCCCCAGACCACCCCTTTGAAGCAAAAACTTGCCAAGCAGAGAACTAAGATGGCTGCTGCTCAGCAAAATCTCAAACCTTTAGATTGGTAAGTCGGAAAGAGTTCCATATGTTCCCCCTTTAACATTATACAGGAAACAAATTATTTTTTATTTATGGCCTAACACTAATACATACCCTAACCTTAAGGCCAAAAATAAAAAATAACTTGTTATGCATAGAACTTTGAAGGGGGTACATATGGAACTCTTGCCAGTAAGTCTTCACAGAATTACATTCAATGTTTCTGTTGAAATCTGTACACTGCAAGGAGTGTATCAAGTTTTAAATACAGGGATAGCGTTTAACCCAGTGAGCTCTACCGACCGATTGTATTGGTTATTCATAGGTAATATGATGTAGTTAGCCAATCAGAAGAGACATGCTAGGGTAAAGCTATGTGGTGCAAACAAATGTATAGAAAGTCCATTTTGATTGGTTGTCTAGAGATTATAGCATGTTATATCTTGTAAGGCCAACAAAAAATAAATTGTGTGCTTGTCCACAGCTGATTTTAAGAAATTGGGTTGGTCGGTCGGGATTTTTTTTTTCCTCTTCTATTTTCAGGTACCAAATTCTTAATAAAATGTGACAACAGGCATACACAACAGACGAATTCGGGAAGGGTATTTCCAACGTTTTATGTTGGTAATTCCTTTCCCGAAATTAAAATATACATGACTTACTTTGACTTAACTGTATAGGACGGGGCGTCCCTTTGCTCTCTCATGAGTAATTCTCCTCCATTCTGGTCTGCCCTTTGCAATAGATTCGGCATTTTGGAGGTCCAAGCCTGTGTCCTTGGGGATCTGGTCCTTCCATCTTGCTGGTGGGCGACCTGGCTTCTTACGCTTGTTGAAGTCTTGCGTGTAGGCTTGGTATGGTAATCTGTGTTCCAGCATCCTGACGACATGTCCAAACCACTTCAGCCGTCTCCTGGTGACTGCATCTGTGATGGTGCATGTGATGTTCAGACGCTGTCTAATTTCATCATTTCTAATTTTATCCAGAAGGTTCACTCTTAGGATGGACTGGAGACATCTCATCTCAAAGCTTTCTAGCTTTTGGCAGTCTGCCTTGCGCAATACCCAGGACTCTGCTCCATAGGTGGCAATGGGGAGTTTAAGAGACTGGTATATTTTGACTTTGAGCGATCTTGTGATGTCATGATTGCTCCAGATGGTATAAAATATATATGGCACATTCCTAATGTTTTTAGCAGCTCCAATTTGTTGGTTGGGTTGGTGGTTGACCATGGTCCACTTTCTGATACGGCAATGGCAATGCCCTTCAAGTGAAGACCAGCAGCTTCAACATTAAGTGGTTCATACAGTTCTTGAAGAGATTGATCCATGTTGAAGCTGCCAATCAGGCAGCCCAATTTGACTTATACCACCAATGCCATGGAAGTGGTCATTTTGAAAGTCAACTAAAACACTGGGTGATTTGCGCAGAATAAAATTAGCCCCGTCAAACATGTTAAAATAAAATAACTTAATGGCTATTTTCACAAATATGTACAAATAAGCATTTGTAAAATAATAATCAAGGATAAAAATGTCATTCACTACTGGTTTATCGGTTTACTTTTATTTACACAGCAAATTTTACTACGTGATATTGTTTATATTCATACATTTTATATACATTAAAATACAATCTCATTCCTAGAATGTGAGGTTGTATGTTTTCCCAACGTTATTCGAAAGTTGGAGAGATGTGTCGCTGGAGATGTAAAAAATTCTCAGTTTGAGGGCATCGGACATGATTGGGAAGCTTTTCTGTTCATGTTGACATTTTTTCTGATGGGTAGTTTGTAAATTTCGTGGTAAAATTTAAAAAAAAAATTTTTTTGAAAAAAAGTTCTACGGTTGCAGCGCAAATGACGGTCGGTCGGAAGTGGACAAGCAAACAACTTTTTTTTCTTGGCCTAATGAGCCAATCAGAGAAACTGTTAGAAAGGTGCTATACTTCTAGGGGAAAAGGTTGTGTCTCAACACTGTTGCTAATTTAACTTTAAAGGGACGAGGAGATTTTCTGATGATACAAATTTCTCTTAATTAGCATGCTTGGATTTTCTGACAAGCACGGCAGAAAATACTTGATTGGCTTTATATTACATGAAGACAGCGTTGTAGGTTTATTTACTTCAGGTGTGATGTAGTAAATTGGTAATGATTCTAAATATGCAAAAAAAGATCTGGTTTTGAAAAAAATGTGGGGTGTACTTTTCTGGAAATGTCTCTTTAAAGTCTGAAACTGTCAAATTGACCATCAGCATGATGACTTTTGCATTCTGAATTTTATAACAAAGTTGTGATTTTCTATATGAAGGACTTCGATTTGAGCTTAGTTATTTCACACAGTGATTAGTATATGGACAAGCATTATGTACATACAAAAATCACGATTTGTTTGAAAATTGAGTGCACCCTCATCAGGAAATCTCTGAGTCAGCCTTTAATTGGTGCAAAAGGTGTGTACATGTTTTTTCACATTCACATATTCCAAATGTAATGTACACTTGTTATATCTTTACACAGTATGGCAGACCTGCATGACAAGCTACGGGCCAATGATGAAAGACGCAAGCAAGTGGACCAGCAGTTGTTTGGCATCTGAGGCCCTAATCCACACTAGTCCACATTGAGGCACACTAGACCACCTGGATTGAGGTTCTAATCCACACTATTTGTATGTGTGTGTAATGCAGTGCATGTCTACAGTTAATAGCTTGGAGCAAAGAACAAAAAATATATATGTTTTCCGTTAGGAAGTCACAAATTTTCCTCAGTATGCACAAATGAGGCAAATGTCTCATCTAGTATGACAGCTGGAACCTCAGCAGTCTCTTCATAACCTATGTGAGACATTATTCCCATCCATGTGCTTGTCTTTTCCTCATATGGCAAAAATGAGAGCAAATGTCTCAGTCTAGGTTATACCAGGATTGTAAACCATCAGCAGTCTCTTCCTGACCGATGTGAACATAATTCCCATCATGTGCTGTCTTTCCCACATGGCATAAATGAGAGCAAGTCTCATTAGTATGACCAGATTGACACCATCACAGTATCTTCTCTGACATATGTGATTACATAATTCCCATAGATCATGTGCTCGTCTTTCCTCAATAACATAATTGAGAGCAAATGTCCCATCTAGTTATGACCAGAATGTAACCATCAGCAAGTGTCTTCTGGACTTATGTGATACATAATTCCCATCCATGTGCTCGTCTTTTCCTCACATGGCATAAATGAGTGCAAAATGTCTCACTCTCAGTTATGACAAGATTGAACCATCAGCAGCTCTTCCTTGATCCTATTAGACATAATTCCCATCCATGGCTTGTCTTTCATCACATGGTAGAATTAAGGGCAAATGTTTCATCGAGTTATGACCAGGATTGCTACCATCAGCAGTATCTTCGATAACATATGTATAACATAATTCCATCCAGTGCTTGTCTTTTCCTCACATGGCATAATTGAGAGCAAATGTCTATCTAGTTATGACCCAGTGTAACCATCAGGCCGACTCTCTGACATATGTGATACATAATTCCAGCCATGCGCTTGTCTTTTCCTCACATGACATAATTGAGAGCAAATATACAATATAAATTATGACCAGGGGTAACCATCAGCGTCTCTTCCTGACCTATGTGATACATAATTCCCATCCATGTGCTTGTCTTTGTGGTGATTTCATCTTGTGACTGCATCCTCATTTAACAGGAATTTTTTTTTTTGAGATCATAGCAGTGCATAACCAGCAGTGGGGTGGGATGCATGGAGGTGTGTGTCGTGTGTGTGCTGTGTGGGTGGGGGGGGGGGGGGTGAGTTCCTCCTGCTCAGAACCCTTCTCCCCACCAAGCCCCCCCCCCCCAAATTTAAACTGGCCATTTGTGCATTGTTATGGAGAAGGAGACAAATTCATCCTCAGAAAATGTGTCGGCACCCTTCTGCCCCCCTCCCCCCCATTTGTTTCTTTGCAAAGGTCTGAGTTGTCCATAGCTTCATATCTTATACTAGAAAACAATTAAGGCTTTCACACTTGAAGACAGTGCAGCCGTTTTCTGATACTATAGACACGCATGCACAATTAGCGCCTTAGTTACGATGTAAAAGTTTACCAAAGAAAGGATTCAATGAGCTGCTACTCTAACGAAATAACTTCTTTTGGGCTTTTACGACAGTGTTTGTAGTTTGCCTTTTTATTAAATGCTGAGGTACATGCCATCTTTAAATGATAGGACTTGTCACCTTGGTTTGCTTTCGCACAGAAATTGGAAGTTAAGTTTTCCATTCATGAAATTGGACAGATATGAGTAAGGAAATTCAACATGGCGCATAGACTACTACGTAAGTGCATTATTGGACGACTGCGTGCCGTTATTGAGGAAGCCACAACAGCAATATGTGTGTCTGGTCAGAGTTGACGAAGTATTATACTGAATTGGTGGTGGTTTTGAAGATCGACAGATAGCGATCGATCGCATGAAGGCGATCATCACGGATCAGTTGTGAAAAAGCCTTAAAATTACTGACATGGTTGTTGTTCAGGTGCAAAAACAAGCAATAATGTTAAGAATTAAGTGCCTCAATTTAAAGGCGGAATCAGAGATTCAAAAATATAACTTTTGGGTGTATTAACTAAAAAAAATATTGAAATAGAACTAAAGATAGTAACCTGCCGCAATTCTAAGTTTGAGCTGAATCAAATTGTTTGTTTGATGGAGTAGAAACCGTTATGTATATATAACAGTACCAATAGGATACTGTGTGTAAATAATTCTGAATCAGGAATTAAAAACAAAGTTGTTATTTTCTATTGAAGGACATAAGGTGTGACCTTAGTTATTTCATACAGTGATAGGGCAAGCATTATGTATATGCAAAAAAATGAGGGCGCTATTCTTGGGAATCTGAGTATGCCTTTAATTGCGTCTCAACCACCTAAAAAAGTTGTCGCTATGTAGTTGTGTCATATATTTTCCAGAAAATTGGTGTAAAAAAAGTATGACAGGGTTTAATGTGTAAAACAGGTGTTATTTTCTTTTGGAATCTGTTAATAAGCAATAATTGTTCATCTTGCTTCCAATATACCCACTTCATGCCTTGTGTATTCACAAGAATTGACATAATTGCCAATCTGATGGTGCAAATTTCATGTAACATGGCCCGATCGCCTCACTTTGTGCGATTTAGCCCAATAATTATTAAATTGTTCTGTCTACACATAAGCGCGCTGTGATTTGGGCTTAATAATTTTAGGTGAGGCTATTGTAT
>JAMKCH010030675.1:0-16824 GCA_023653785.1 Ophioderma brevispina | reverse complement strand
ATAAAGTCAAGTATTTAATATAACATGAGTATCACAAATAGTGTCCTTAGTTTTTATTCCATTATGGGCATGTATCAGTGAGCCTAGCCTGTGATTCAAAACAAAATAGAGATAGTTGGTTTTCTTCTTGTGTTAAAATTTATGAAATGAAATCCATGTTTAACCATATCGACTTGATCATAATCTTAACAAAGCATATGGGGAGAAATATTTTCAGTCAAACTGACAATATCCTATGATTTCCCCCCGAAATAGTTTATATATTTTTGGAATTTATTGGTATTTCATCACTCTTTTAAATTACCAACTTAAAACTCACTTAAATTACAATTAATCTAGTCATCGTATAAAAAGCTGTGTACCTAGATCACAGAGTATCGATTTCAAGTCACCCCTCATAGGTTTTCAACCTTGTTTTATTGACAACACCACTTTAAAGCTGACTCAGAGATTCCCGATGAGGGCGCACTCATTTGTTCAAACAAATTGTGTTTTTTGCATGTACATAATGGCTTGTCCCTATACTAATCACTGTGTGAATAACTAAGCTCAAATCGAAGTCGCTTCATATAGAAATCAAACTTTGGGTTATAAAAAATTCTCCGGATCCGTAATTTTGTATTCACAGTAACCCTATGGCACTCTTATACTGTGAATAAATGTTACGGCATGAACCACGAAATTCCGATTCATCTGTAACTTTTGGAATTAAGCATTTTAGGTGACTACTCAGTTCTAGATAGCTACTGTTTAAATACTACACTACACACACAAAAAAATTATATTTCGAAATCTCTGAGTCATCCTTTAATGGAGGAATGCAAATACTGAAATGTAATGAGTCCTACTCATACCTCCACCCGGGAAATTTTAAACTCCGACAATTTTTCTAAATTACCCCAATTCTTTGGTTATTTCAATTTCAAGACTCTTCGGGGAGGCGTGCCATTGTATTTTACAGTCTTTGCGAGAAATAGCGGAGGAGGGCAGTCTATAGCAACGTGTCAGATTCCCCGTACGATTTGACTCTTCCGGTTGGTCGTTAGAAAATGGTCATGATCACCATCATCCATATAGAATTACAGGTTCTGCCGTATTCAGGATGACTCTGAGTTAATAATGCAGGCTGAGGCAGTCGGTTTGGGCATTGAGTCTGGGGTGATCAGATAGTACCATGGACAGATGCATACTTGGTCAAACGGACATTGATCCAGCTAATAGTAAGTTTAACAACAAGGATAATTCGTCGCCCACATCATATGCTGTCGTTTTGACTAATGCCCTTTCGAGACATCGCCATTGAAATTTCTATAGAGGCCGGGGTATATTTCATGTTGTACTAAATGAATCAACATTACACCTTGACTCTTAATGTTTGTCAAATATTGAAGAAAACATTCTGAAGTTTAAGTTTTACACTTGCTGAGTTTGAAAGTGTCAATTGTATTCCTTATATAAGGCTACAAAGTCTGTATGTGAAACCAAAAAAGTTGTATTTTCACGTACGACGCTAATTTCACTCATTCTCTTTCAATGCGTCAGATCTCTATGTGACACACGTCATGTTCACGCACGAGGCAGATACCACGCACATAGATCTCTATGTGAACAGCTTAAACACTTGTTTTACGGACAGCGTTAATTATACGCCTATTGAAATTATGTGTAAATGACCATACACCGTATGTAAATCGCGACATGCAGTTATTGGCTATTGATCAAAATTCTTAATTTATATCTCACTAATTAGGTCAAGATTGTAACTTTGTGCATGTATAGACCATAACATTTAAGTACATAATAATGCAAAATATCTCCAAAAAACTCAAAAATTCAGATCAGACAGGATGTGATGTGGGCGGCGATATGCATAGGGCAAACATAAATTCTGAATCACTAATGGCAACAAATGTTGCGTGTGTCCTTGTGTATTTCGGATGAAAGAAATCAATTAAGAGAAATAAGGGACATTTGCCAGAAAGAAGTGGCCTCAATTATGTTTAACCTCCTTTCCTTTGTTGAGTCGCGTCCAATGCAATATGTCGGCAGATTTTTGTTTGCGTTATGTGTGTGTCAACTGAGGTTACAACCATTTGTTTGACACTTTTTCAACTTACTGTCACTTTTTAGTGCAGTGTGGAGCAGGTTCATACTTGGTATGCTTATACATTGAGACAATGGGTCCTATGGGGGGGCAATAGATATGATGTCTAGATTGGGTCATTTCAAGGTCGGTTCATTTGCCTATGTGCCATAGTCATTGATACAAACTTTGTTCAAGGATTTTAGACATATAACACTCACATATAAGCATATTTAAAAAATACCCTATCAAATTCATCTCTTGGATTATTAAATTAAGTCACTGCTTGCATCAGCTGAGGGAAGCATTGATTAAACTAGAACTACTGTACCAGCCCATGCATTGGCTTCTTTCAATACATTGAATACTGTGATTCCTGTAGTGAATACTGCATCTCTGTAGTGAATACTTTGAATCCTGTACTGAATACTGTGAATCTCTGTACTGAATACTTTAATCTCTGTACTGATATTTGAATCTCGTACTGAATACTTTGAATCTCTGTACTGAATACTTTGAATCTCGTCGTGAATTAATTTGAATCTCTGTACTGAAGACTTTGAATCTCTGTAGTGAATACTTTGAATCTTGTAGTGATACTTTGAACTCTGTAGTGAATACTTGAATCTCTGTAGTGAATGCTTTGAATATCTGTAGGTATTTTGTCTCAGGTTGCATCATCATCAATGAGATATGTGTAAAACTAAAGGTTTAGAAATGCACACTCTAAAGTTTCAAAATATTTCCATAGGTATAGCTAGTGGAATGGATAATGCAAATCAGACATCAAATCGAGTGTTGACAAAACACAACTATACAAATTAAAAAAAAAAAAAAAAAAGAAAGATTAAAGAATTTCTTAATTCTGCTGTAATACTGCTTTGAGAAATGTGAGGTTAATATTTCTACTAAAGCAAATCTATTCACTCAAAATGGTAAACATCTCATAAAGCTCATATCTGGTACTGTAAGCAAACATTATATAAACTTTAGTAAACAAAGACCAATTTTTAATTATGAAACCGCAGAAGTAAAGAAATGTCTTTAATATTCTTTCAGTGCATGAGGTAACGTTGTTCGGTTGTCAACCTCGACAAAAATATGACTAGAATTATTGTTTTATTTGTGTGTTGTTACAATAGATTTCAAACAGCTATGCAACTATTGGTGTACATCGCCCATTGAAGAAGACGTAAATTTACATATACCCTAAATTGAATGTTTTAAGTTTTATTCATTGATGTGTCAGTAATATTTAAAGGGCTTGTTCCGATTTTTGTCGATCATGTTATCTACTTGATATGAGAGATTGACACTTGACACACTGACCATCAAGTACCATGGGAAACAAGCTTGCAGTTTTTAGCTCGACGCGATAATGCATAGTGCAACGCCCTATTCACTACTGCTAATAATATTGAGGGTTAAACCATTAAAACGGTAGTTTTTATCTGTATCTTGAGAAAGAAAGGCGATTTGAAAGCTGAAATTCAGGCAAAAAGAGAAAAAATATGACATTTAATTGACACACAAAAGTGATACTACTTCCGGGAAAATCAGGGGGTTCCCAAGACGATCGGAACAAGCACCTTTCAGAAATGGAACTAAAAAAAATACAATTTCATTTTATTTCCAGGGAAATATTGGGCAGTTTACTGGTCCTAAAATGGGCAAATTGGCAACCGACAGAGTTGAGTGAGACATAGTCATTGGTCTCAATCCTATGTTGTGCGGTGTTTTGTGTCTAGCACAGGATCAGTGCTTGAGCTTCAACTACGAATATGGAGGACTGATACTTTGAGCTTCTAGGCCGAATAGAACAGAAGGGAGTCGAACTTCATGAAGTAAGAACATTTTTACCTATCCTTGCCCAAACAAATTTGTCCTGCTTGTCCCCACCGACCGCAGGCCGCAAAGGAAACTCTGGCCACTTGCTTGTCTCTCCCCAAGCAGGACACACCACTCCCGATTCACAGCCCTTTCTTTTCAGGAAAGGGTAAACTCTGTCTCTGTCACAGCTGTTTTATGGTCTCATTTTTTTTTTAATTTATTGGGGGGGGAAAACAAAACCAGAATAAAATCATTAATCACTCTGAGCCAGCTATGGGACCCACCTTCATCACATAGCTACTCCGCAGTGGTGCAGACAGCTGCCGAGGTATACACTTTTCCTCTAGGCAACAAAAGCATGGGTTGGCATGCAAGTGCGTGCAGTAGCCTTGCAGCCAATACCTTGAATCTGGCTGTGCAAGCCTACAGTCCTGGGTTGAGTGTGCATGCAGTGTATTGCTGTGACTGTGTGATATTTGCAACTGCAGAAACCCCCAGACAAATTTAAAGACACGATCCGTGATCCACCCTAAAGTACAAATATTAGAAATTTGCAACGGTGCTTAAAAGGGAAGGATACGGCTGAGAATTCACACAGTTATTTTTTCCAAAAGAAAGATTGACAGAAAAGGGAGAAAAAAATTAGTGTTCAAAGATACCAATCTCCATTCAATTACACATTTCACTATTAGAGTATTGACTGAAATACCTGATTTTGTCTTTATTGGGTTGCTTTTGGTCTTTTCACCTGTAGGATCGGATAGGATAGGATACCTACACTTATTACAAACATGCAAAAATGATTTTTTAGATTTTCTGATTTAGCAAATCACTGATAGTGCCTTTAATTGCACATGAGGCATGCTGAAGCACTAGGGAAATAAAATGTTCATTCATTGCCTTTCCTTCCTAATGTATGAAATTACCAGTATATATATTTGAAATGTATCTTTACAGTCAAATCCAATGATATATACTTAAGAATATGAACAAGAACAACAACAAAGTTTAAATTGAAAAGCTTCAGATTGAGTGTCATAAAGGGTGAGCAAACCATATTGTGATTATACTAATGGCAGTTTTGTGACAGGTTTTGTTTAAACGAATATGTACAACTTTAAACTGTCCACTAATAGTTTGTTGACATAACCTTTCCCTGCAGGATGGCATCTTTGCCCATTGGGAGCGCCTGGACACCGGCCACGGCTTCCAGTTTGACCACAGTGTTAACCTACTTCCAAACCAACTGCTCTATCTCAATATGCACCTCATCAACTATGTGGGCTATGAAGCATTTCTGCACTCACATCCCGTTTTGACGGACCTTACCCCTCCTGTCCCGGGGGCTATTGCTAATGCAAGTCGAGATGAGATGTCCCATAGATTGAATGTGTCGAGTTGTTTCTGAGGAATGGGATTAACAGATGCTTCACTTTGATGATCACACAACCACTTGAAATCAAGGTAGTATTGTGTTTGATGCGGGCTTGGTATTCTGACGGATTTCACCTTTAGACCTGGGTTTTAAAAACCTGGGTTAGTCTATAGGGACCTTTTTCCTTCCAACATAATCTTAAGATGTGCTGTAATATTGAAAAATTCCTTATGGGTGGGCCATTCCGACCCATCATTGATGAAGTTTCTCACCTGTTTACATTACTTTCACAGTATTTTGAAGGGAAAAAAGGTCCACTCAGGTAGGACACCTTGATTTAAACCCAGGTCTAAAGTTAGACCCCGTTTCAGAATACCAACTTATAACGCTTGTTTAATAACCAAACTTTGCTTGGATGACTTTCATGTGACCTTGACTTCCATTCACAACCAGAAAAAAAAAAACACTGGCCGAGGCCCCTTCATTCCAAGGGAACACTGTATTGTCTAAAACTAAATAAGTGCAAAGGATGGTCACACAATTAGCTAAGTGTTTGGTCATTATTTTGAACGACGTTTTAAAAACCACCTCCCAGGGAGTTATCAACCATCCTCCAGTGAGTAGGGTTTAATACAAATAAATGATAATGAAAAATGTGGCAAATCTTAATCCAAATAATAATCACTGCATTTCACTCGGATATGCAACATATTCTGTACTGACACCAGTGGTGTACCAGTGGGGGGGGCAAAACTGATGAGTTTTTCAAAGGGTTACCTCATGAGTCTCAAAGACACTACCCCCTCTTTGCTTCCCCCCTGCAATTACAGAAGTATAAGTCTTTCAGTCTGATAACTGGTTGTTATTAGCTCATCATAAATTAGCTGTACAATGGATTTTTTTTAACTCAGCAAGTTATTAAAAATACACATAAAGCATTAATTGTTATCTAGCAGAGAACCATGTTGTGACAATATAAAATATTTAACTGCCTTCATTCCGGTATCTCTAATTGTTTCATTAATAATATAAACTCTAAGAGTCCAATCAAAATAGAGTTTAGGTACTTCTGTGTGCACATTTTAGGCTTTCTTACCATGTCTGTAATTGGTAGTTCATAGGGGTCATATGAAAATTAGCCAATTAAAATTGGCCAGAACCCCCCCCCCACCCCGCCAACAACAACATCCTACTCACTTCTAAATCATCGCCTGGTAGTTTCAAAGTCAAGCCCTTCTAATTATGGTCATTGGGGGGGTGTGTGTGGTGTAAACTGAACCAAACCATCCGACCCGATTTTGTGATATCGGGGTGACAAACAGAAAGTACGTAACTCACATTGAACAAATATAAGAATTCCTTATTCTGCTGTAGTTTCATAATTAAAATTGTTCTTTGTTTACTAAGTTTATTATATTCTGCTTACAGTACCATATAGGAGCTTCAATGAGATATTTACATTTTGAGTATAGATAGATTTGTCTTAGTAGAAAATATTAACAATCACATTTCTCAATAGCAGTATTACAGCAGAATTATAGGTTCTTTAATATTCTTTCAGTGCTGAGTTCCCTTGCGAAATTGGATAAGAGAATTTGATACATCAAAACCCTATCAAATGAAAATCTATTGAATTGGGACCCAATTCCTAGGTTTTTTGATAGAGTTTTTGATAGAAACTATCAAATTCTAACAAAGCCAAAAGATTTGATAGATTTTTGACAGAACAGCATGGAATATATATACAATTTATCATCTTATGACCTATCACAACCCTATCAAATTTGATTTCACATAGTTTTTGATAGAATCTTGTTAGCAGTTTAACAAAACCCTATCAAATGCTGGTGGATGGATATTTGTCAAGGCATTATTCCTATCAATCCCGATCAAATATATTTGATAGATTTTTCACAGCTTGCTGATATCAAAAACCTATCAATGTTTCGCTGGTGCTGCCATTTCTGGAGCGTTATTCCTATCAAAACACTATCAAACATTTTTTATAGGGTTTTGATAGACCCCCATCAAGAAGCTATCAAACCCTATCAAATACTTCTCCTGGTGGCCTGAATCGTAGCTGGAGCGTTATTCCTATCAAACCACTATCAAACATTTTTCGATAGACCCTCATCAAGAAGCTATCAAAACCCTAGTCAAATACGTCTGCTGGTGGCTGCACCATAGCTGGAGCGTTTATTCTTCAAAACACTATCAAACTTATTTGATAGGGTTTTTGATAGACCCTCGTCAAGAAGCTATCGAAACCCTATCAAATCACTTCTGCTGGTGGCTGCCATGTAGCGGAGCGTTATTCCATATCAAAACACTATCAACATTATTGATAGGGTTTGATAGAACCTCATCAAGAAGCTAGCAAACCCTATCAAATACGTCTGCTGGTGGCTGCATCGTAGCTAGATCGTTATTCCTATCAACACACTATCACACATTATAGGGTTTTGAGGGATAATTAGTATCTGGCCACCCACTCAAATTCTGTACCTTTAACATGCGGTTTATTCCGTTAACGTGCCGAATTCGTAGCCTGTGGCAGATTACTAATCTTTCCTTCCGGGTTTTGATAGACCTACACGAGCAAGCTATCAAAACCCTATCTTTTGCTGGTGGCTGATACTTGCTGAGGCTTATTCCTATCAAAACACTATCAATATATTGGATAGGGTTTGATAGAATTTTCAGCATTGATCAAGTTTACAAACCGTATCAATATTCATTAAATGCTAATGCTAAATATTCCCCGAATATATTGATTTTGAATTATCTGCAATACTCATGAAACAAAGGTCAGAAAATTTATCACTATAATTCAGACAAATGAGGAACTGAAAACCCGTTTAACTGTGGCAATCCCATTGGAATAGGGGTAAAAATGGACAGCCGCGAAAATCTGATCTGGTCCTTATGTACTATTTTTTTTCAGGCAAGAAATGAAAGCCATTGCAGATTATGCAAAACCTAAACTACGTCATAGTGGTTTGATAAGAGAAGATATCAAGTATCTTCCAAATGCATTGCTCCCAATTGAGGTTTTTGTTCCAGTACTATTGTTGGATCCGTTAGAGTGAACGGGCTAAAGTAAAAGCACTGTATCACAAACCCGCTTTTAGAATGTTTCATCGCTAACCATCTCCCATTACTACTGTACAAAAATTTCCACTGGAAGTAATGCCTTGTGGGAAGTTACTGATATCTCCTCTCGTCGTTTGATAGGCGACATGGTAAATGTTTTACCCCTCCGTAGGGATAGAAAAGGTGATTCTCTAAAGGATATAAATCCAGCAAAAAAGGGGTCAGGTTACCCATGTGGAGATTGTGACCTAGGGTTAGGTACGTGTTTGCCTGTGGTGCAATTTACCACCAACCAAAATCCCGGGTTTGAATCCCGCTGGGGTCACTTGCTGGGAGTTATTTGGCGGGTGGCTCAATTTTGATTTAATCTTTACGATCTATTGTTGGTTAAATACATAAGATCGCTCTCCTGCCCCTCCATGGTTCACTTGGAGTTGTGCAAATGAATCATGAAAGCACCCAGTCCTTCGAGGGGACGTTAAAGCCATCGGTCCCGTGTACAGAGAGTCACACGGTATACAAGTACATCACATTCAGTGGTCAAATGATGTGTACACCCCTGACTGTTTCCTAATCCATCGCAGTCTCAAATGCGGGCCATGTTAGGAGCATCCGTATCATGGTTACACGCAGCCCTGGATCAACTTACCATTTGAATATCTGACCCCCCACCACAAGCCTTACCAATGACTTGTGATAAGAAGAAGAGAAGATGGTTTACCCATGGTACAGGGGGAAGAAGATTATTTAAAGCAATTCTGTTTTTTTTCAAGTGTTTAATTTGATTTTTAATATTCCTAACAGACAAGGGCAAAATACTTTTGGGGCAACGGGGCTATTTGAGCAAATTCGGCCAAAAGTCCCCTTGTAGTGGCATTTGACATACATGTAGGCCCAAAATTATCCTCACGGGGGGCTATTTTGTGAAACTGCGGGCTTTTAAAAATTTTCGCTCAGCCCTCATTTATGTTGTTCCCGCTAATAAATATAGTAGTAAGATAGTTTTTTTTTTTCATTATAAATTAATTTAAATTAACGGAACAAAGGTGCATAAGTTTTTATGTTATTCATTATGGCATTCATTTTTCTCATTATTTCTTCCAAAGATGAGTAAATGAAAAAACACTAATGTCAGTATAAAATAACATGAGGAATAAATATCATTTTAAATAATAAAATAGTTATACTATACAATTAAAATTTAGTACGGTGAAATATTTAATAATATTAGAATAAGGGAGATCCACAGATTTTTTATTTTGATCATTGACACTCAGAAGGGAAAGAATTTTTTGAAAGCAATTTTTGATTTTTAGTTGTGCCCAAAAATGAAAGTGTATTTGGAGACATGTCCGAGTTGAAATTTTATCATAATATTTATAATAACAATCATATATAATGTATAATGTATAATGCATGCCCTGTTCAAAAGGTAGGGGGTGTTTTTCTTGAACGGCCCATTTTATAGTTTTTTTAGTGGGCATAGCCAATTATAGCCCGTGTGGCTACTCTTTGGGAGTGCATAACATTTTACACCCACGTCAAGAAATGCAGCTCTTTGTTCACGCACGTAAAAAAGCGTCCATCGCTTCAAGTCAGCGAGAGCGATTATTCCTGCGATCAACAAATCTCTCGCGCTGACGTCACTGCACGGGTAGAGACATGGGCTAGATTAGTTTCAAAAACGTAATTTCCAAACATAAATGACCCCGATAAGCGTTCTAATGGGTCATCACATGGAACTGTTCGGTGCATCACTTTCGCATATTTTGCCTTTGCCTAGTACTATAAATGCGTGTCACTGGCATTATGCAAGCATTTGGAATGTACGCAAGTTTATTTTTGCGCATGCATACATCAGTCATTGTATTTTGCTCCAACCGTTTCCGCTGTTTGCCATTTGGAAAAGTCTATTAGCTAGTGTATACTAATATGAGTAATAATCGTTGACCTGACAACAACATCGGAAAGAATTTTGTATTGTGCCACCACCCTCTGAATTTGGCAGCATCCATGCATCAACGGAATACTGCATTTGAGGAAGGGTTGGTGGGCAAATACTGAATTCATCCCCAATTTACGCTGCATGTGTGCACATGCCGTGTGTGTGTGTGTGAGTTATGTGTGCGTTGCCATTGGAGTTTTGGTGCCAGGATGACTGCTGTATAGTCATGAGCAGGAAGAAAAAAGATCCAATTTTTTAATATAAAACTCGCGCTGCTAAGGCTTAGCCTAAGCCTTAACTGCTTAATCTTAAGTTAAGGGATTCATTCAGTATTCCCTATTCTGTCATCTGTCACCACCTCCATTCGCCTCAGTTATTGTTTTGTTGGGCTGCTGAATTCATAAGGTTGTGGGCACTCTGATCACCAGAATCCGATAAAATCAGGTCACACGCGATATCCCATGTACTAGCACTCACTCGCTCATAATGCTGGTAGCTGTCTAAGCTACGCTTAATTCAAACAATTATTACGGAATTTTATTTTATTTACGGCCAGACGGCCGATCCGCGATGTACAGTCTGTGACTCCCTGAATTGAATGTGTGTGTGGATGTCCTGACTGTCAGCTACCGAGCGCTAATGTCGTGGTATTTCTTGCCTGTTGGTGTCATCACCAAATAGAGTCCATCATATCCATAATTTCCTTTTTCATTCGATGATGATACACCTCTGGTTTCCTGATATCTCTCCTTGACAACACAGCCACGAACAGCGTGTACAAATCATCCATTTTTTTCACTTTCAGATTCAAATACACGACTGGACCTCAGCTCTTATTACACAGCTCAGGGCACGGACAGGGGGTAGACATGCCAACCTAACCGCACCAGCAGAATTCGAATGACAACATCCGTCTTAAATCCGCGTGCTTAGCTCTTTCAAATACTAATGGCAAACCCCTCGTGGTTTTTTTTTTTTTCTTTATTTACTTATTTTTATTTTTTTTTTGGTATATGCCAATAACGTAGAAACATATGGGAGATCAGGCTGCTTAAAATAATGATAAATTATGAGCTAACTGGAATTTATAATAATAATTAGGAATAAATGTTACAAAAACTAACGTAATGCAATAAATACACTACCCCAAATAAAATTTTCCGCATACGTGGTAGTAAGAGGTGACTGATACGTTAATAGTTGAAAGTACGGTTAAAAGAATAAGTAAAATAGGGTTTTTGATAGAAGTCATTTAAAAAGCCTGAAATATTTCTAAGTCCAATTTTGGATAGAAATTTGATAGGAAACATATCATTGTAAAATTTCTAAGTCCAATTTGATATAATTTGAATAGGAAACATATCATTGTAAAATTACTAAGTCCAATTTGATAGAAATTTGATAGAAATATAGCACTGGAAAATTACTAATTTCATTTAATAGAATTTGATAAGCAAAAAGGGCAAGATTTGGGCAATAGCTATTTGATAGTTTCATATAATTATAGATATTTGATAGCGATTAAAAGATCTAAGTCATATTTTAAGATATTGATAGTTTGATGACATTTTATAACTAGCCAAATTTCTTCAAACCTGTTGATAGAATTTGATATTCCAAACTCTATCAATTGCAATTTGAAGAGTTTTCATGCCATTTGATAACATTTGATAGAAAAATTTCTGGCAGGGTACGTTTTTACTTCTGTTTGTCACACTTGATATATTGTATCCATTTTTTTTTTCGATAATCATTGATGGTGAGGATCTACTACAGTCTTCACATGCTATGAAAGATCGGTAGATATGCTACACACGAGCAAATAACCTACATGCTGGTATAATGATCTCTTTGATTTTGCTTTCCTTACCTGGCAGAAGAACTCATATTGAAAGGTGCCATCATCCACTTTTAAATAATAATAATTATATTTGTATATTCATCTGTATAAGTACAAAAACAACACCTTAACCATATCCAGGACAAATGTTAAAATGTTCAATGTGGCATTCATTAGACCTATCGTCGCCCACATCACATACTGTCGTAGTTCACATTTTTGAGGTTTTTGCGAAATTCGCCTACTTATTAGTTCATCGAGTTCTCGCCATCCACAAGTTCAAAATGTGAGGATGCCTAATTAATTAGTTTATAATTACTGATTTTGACATTTTCCGTGAAACAATTCATATCCGGGGTTCACATAGCTGTGTATTTTAAAATAGTCGCCATTCATTACACGAGTTTGATTATAGCGTTCTATTTTGCGATGTTAAAATAAACAACCATACAGATCTATTTTACGTTATTTCCATCGTTATTTCGTAAACAAGCTCTTTCACCATAGTGATCTATGTTACGTACCTGAAAAACAAACCGGTTGTTTATGCGTCGTATTTGACAATAACATTATTGGTGATTTCACATACAGACTTATAACTTTGTTAGGTTAATAAGATAAAAATCATGGCGTTTAGTGGATTTTGGTTTTATATTTTGACCTTAAAATGTTTTCTCCAAAACAGTAAAGTCTAGATGTTTCTTTGATGCTTCGTTACCGTATAGACATGAAAATGGTAGCGATTGATTTTGAATTGCGATTTTAGCGGAAAACGGTTTTGTAAAATACGACAGTTATGTGTGATTTCGGGGGCGCGCTTTAGAATTAAGATGAGCAGAACATATTCTTGTTACGAATAGCCAGGCTGGAAAAAATGCCCAAACTTCCCAGGAATACAATCAAAATGTCCCCCAAGATAGCAAAAAAAATTCCCTTCATTTCTTGTGTATTGCTTGTTATTTAAAAGACAAAAATTTACCTCTGACAACTATCATTTCCCTGGAATGCCATTCCCAAAATTCCCCAATTTTTCAGGCCATTGAAGAAGGTTTTGTCTTCATCTTAGTCACCGTGAGAGACTTTGCTCCTGGGGGAGGGCACTCAACTTTGGTATGCGTAGGGGTGTGCGGGACTAAGCGCCAAACTTGGGGGCGTGTAAACTGAAATTTTGGCAAAAGTAGTGGGGGTCTTCATAACTGAATTTTGTAGTCATTTTTAATGACTGGGAACTGATTTGGGGCAAAATTTAAGGTTTAGGAGCTGAACTGGCAAATTCCCAAATTTTAGCCATGGAGGTTAAAATTTGTATGTTGTGTGGCCAAGTAGGGCATTTTGGAGAAAATCAACTGAGAATGGGCCTTTATGTGCTTGTATAAGACTCCAATGCCTGCTAGCCTAGCATGCCAATCTGATGACCATAATTAACTCTGTAAAAATATATTCTTGACTCTGTCCGTGACTAGGCACGTGTTTACACATGATAGTAAACGTCCATCAAATTGAATCACAGAAGGTTCATGTTTGGCTACTAGAGTCCATTTCTCTACCTCTGTGCATTGATGTCAGCACATTGATGTAGCTTTTCCGTACGCATCAAGGTATGGTCATCTTTGTGCGCATATGTAAAAACGCTGTTGCCTTTAAGCAGCGTGCTGCTGCCATCAAATCTTGCGCTGACGTCGCTGCAAACCGAGGTAGCAAAATCGGTACAGCATCCTAAATAAATATTTGAGCTTCAAATCACGCTTGTACATGATACACAAATTGTACAATTTAGTGGTAGGGGTAATAACTTTGTCACAAAAGTAATTTCAACACTTTAATATTGTCGCATATTCCAAATTGCAGCTAACTGGGACTTTATCCACGACGATGAGACTGGTATCTATGGTTACACATGGGCTGTTGGCACAGAGATTTGTGGTACTGAGTCAGTGACCGATACACGATCCGATCCCTCATTGCATCCTTTGATGAATCAGAATGGCGCCATGAGGGACTGGTCATAGATCTTGACTTGCCAGGTAACATGGAATAACATATGTTAATTGAAATACTTCTACTTTTTTCGAAGCCAAGCCTTTTTGCAAAACCGTGTCTACACACAGCTGTTTGACCCCATGCAATTGTGTCTTTTATTTTTAAGCAATATTAATCACTGGCGACACAATTTTTGACAATTTTTAATTTTTTAGGTTTTTTTAAACCTATAAAAATGCAAAATCATAAAAATCCATTGCGGAAATCTTGCCATATAGGCCACAAATGTCCATAATGGTGTATGTTATAGTGCCCTATATATGCCGATTTCCATAGAAGACATGTAAAACTAGATTTTTATGAAAAAATAATAATTTGCCCACAATGAAATTTCATCAAATATAAAACAGAATGTAGTTAGTGGCATAAAATACTCCACAGTAGTTGTCAAAAGTGTGTGGCCGTTGATATTTTTTGTTTTATTCTCGTTTGTCATAATAAATGAGGACTATTCAAAACCAGCTGTGTACATCTGCACAAGTACTAATGAAACGAGAAGTCAGTTGATAATTTGAGGGCTAAGATTGTAACCTTAAAATATTATATAGTGAAGGTGCAACACGGCCCAAGTAATTCATTGTCCAGTAAGGGGGTGAAGGAATAGCAGGGAGTGGAAGCAGAAAGTGGGAGAGTAGATTGGGTGGGCCTTTGAAACAGGGGTCATTCGGACACCACGAACTCACCGGGGGACACACGCTTAATGGTGTCGCTGGCCGGCCCTAGCAGATTTTTGTGCCCACATATGTGTCTGTGTTTGATGATGCAATCGCTACAATAGGGATTTAGTGCATTTTTCTCACCCAGTGCTGTGGTTATTATGAGATTGGTGGCCTTAGGTTAATTAATGGCTCTCGTTACTCTGTTCGTACTCAGTCAGATGAATCATCTTGGCCCAAGACTCATATGGGGTGTACCCAGATTGACTCCTGATAACCCCGGGTTTTCTTTGACTTCATTCACGGACTGTGATGGTAGATGACACCATTATGTTCTGGGAAATGCAGTATTTTAAGATTTAGACAATTTGTAGAGGTATTGATCAATAGGGGAACAATGTAATTCTTTTTAAACATATACTGTGCTGTGGGTTTGTGTGGTGAAATATCTGCACTTAAGACTGAGTGAAAATATATAGACTGTAAAAAATCCTTTTTTTTTTATTAAGTAATGATTTTTGATATTTGTTTCAGATGGAAGATATTATGTGTCAGTACGTGCCATTAACAAGGTTACCTATGGATCACCTATGGCTCTGACTATCTGCCATTCAACCCCATATTTGATTGATAACAGGGCACATTCATAGGACTCCATCTACAATATCACTAGGTCTCTGAGCTAGGACATCCTGGATTCATTGCGATGCGTAGTTTAGGACGTGTCGCCATCCCTATATGCTGACAACTTGTTGGACAGTTATATTCTCAGTTGTCTCAATAGACATTGTGCCGGATGATACCGCGATCCCCAAAATGCATCGCGTTAAGTGTCATTTCATCTGGGAACGTAAATCAGCTCTAAAACACGGGTTTAAAGTGATTAAAACTAACCTTATCTGTGACGTTGCACTATAGTTGTGTAAATGTCCGGCAGGTGACAAGTCGGGCACAGGTTACAATCAAAAATACCACCTTTGTTGTTAACTTTCAACATCAGGGGCTCTTGGTTGTTTTTTGTTACTTTATTTGATCATTTCTACATTTCTATGAAGATGAATAAGTGATAAGGTACTTTTTATTGCAAGTTTTAGGCCAGTCCGGGCGACGCGAACGAAACACATAAATTTTTTGTAAACAGGACAACTCTTGGTACAAAGTTCCCAGATGGAAATGGGCACTTAATGAGATGCATTATGGGGATCGGGCAAATCGTCTCTTGCAAAAATTGTTGTCTTAACTGGATTTCCAAGGCTGCATGGGATAGGCAATGAAAAGGTTGATTCTTGGCAAAAGAAGCCCTTCTTTAATATGAAAATAGCAAACATTGTTGAGATCCCTTTCACAGATTCAAAGGTTTATGTTAATAGCTATATCAGAAACAAGTGGCAAATTACTGGGATTTATTTTCTAATAATATAAAATGCATCTTTGCAACCAACTGTAGAAATAGGGGCGGTTAGGGTTTTATTGACAAAGGGACGAAATTGCTTAGCACGATCTAACGTTGGTCAAACTTGCATGGAATATGCTATTTGCTCAGAGGTGAGCAAGTCCCTTGGTGTATTCCTTGTGATGTGGCTCTTCTTGTGAAAAATGTATTAATTTGAATGCGATTATTATACGATTGTACGTAGAAAAATATTAACGCCCAGATTTGAATAAACATTGTTTCAAGATATAAGGCCTCTTTAGGTGATGGATAAATTTCCGAAGAGGCTGATTGTTTTTAAATATTTTTAACTTTTATAAAGTAGTAATTAGAATTTACTGAAGTGTATTTTTTATAATGTTTTAAAAATGGTCTTGAATATTTGATGTACCATATTTAATGACACGATATGACACAATTGTGTTGAGTTGTCATTGAATTTTAATACTCACAAGTGTTGTTGAGTGAGTGTCATTGTAATTACTTTTTCAGCATTTTTATCCTAATGTGCAATTTTTCACATCATAATA
>JAMKCH010030674.1:0-16720 GCA_023653785.1 Ophioderma brevispina | reverse complement strand
AATATAAGGTGTAATTTAGCAATCTTTGTGATGATTTATAAATATTTTTTTTCTTTTTGTACAGTCAAATGTATGCAGAATTCTGCAGCTTTCTTTGCTGAGAAACTGAATGAGTCCATGAAAGGCATAGGTACTAATGATGCCCAACTAATGAGATGTGTCATATCCAGATCAGAGGTGAGAAATTGGCTATAAAAAGTAATAATGAAGGGTTTGGGGTTTGGTAACATGCACACATCCACTCTGTGGAGCCAGTGTGTGTGTGTGTGTGGTGGGGGGGGGGCAGATGTGACAGGAACCCACTCAAAATTCTTGTCCCACTTCTGCCCCCTCCCCCAGATGAGATTAGGGAAAGTAAGAAATTGATAGTACTAACAGTATATACCATGTTCACTTTTGCAAAACATGTTTTCTTAAGAAAAGGGGTGATCCCCAATGATATTGTTTCCCCTGCCTGTACCCCCAAATGAAAATGTCTGGTTACGCCACTGTGGGGGTATGCAAAGCAAAATTGCAAATATATGCTGCCATCAGGAAATCATCACAATCATATGGGGGGGGGGATGGACTCAAGTTAGTGAACACTGAAGTCACCAAGGTTCCAACCCATATCAGAATTTTTGCAGAACTAGAAATTTGAGAAATAGATACTCAAGAGAGCCTCCACCCTCTCTCTCCCAAAATCTGTCGGTATATTTTGGCAAACTGTAAAAGACATTGGTGTTCTTTCAACATTGTACTGGTGAGTGGGAGGGGGCAGGGGATGGGGAGGGACATTTTAGCTGCACAGTTACAAAAGTGTTAAAATATTTTTTTTAAATTGTAGGTGGCAGCTACCCAATTGTTGCTTGGCTTAACAAAGTAATGGTGATTTACTGGCAGGCCCAGGATACTTTTTTTTTGCTGCTATTCTGCCATCATTTAGTGCTTTTTTTTTTTTTTTTTTTTTTTTTTTTTTTGGACCATTTCAGGGGTTTAGGTCCACTTTTACCCCAAAAAAGGTCCACTTTTTCGAAGTCCCGCACCCCCCCAAAAAAAAAAAAAATCCGGCCCTGATTTAGTGCAAAAGTATTGTGCCCTTGCCTAATGTACATTTTATGCTGAAAATATTCTGTGATGTCTATTTCACATTTAAAATAAAGTCTTAGATGACAGTATTTTACTGTCAGTCAAATAAGTTAACAGTGGTTTTTCAGTGATACAATGTAAAGATTGTAAAGCCTAAGATTCAATCTAGCACAGCTGTTTGAAAGTCTCATTTATTGTGACAAATCCAGAGTAAAACAAAAAATAACAACGGCGATACACATTTGACAACTGATTTGAATTATTTATTCCTCTAACTACATCCTGTATAAATTTTACGAAATTTCATTGTGGGCAAATATGATTTTTCTAAAAAATCTAGTTTTACACGTCTTTCTTTGGAGAATGGACATATATAGAGGGCGCTATAACATACAGATCATAACCTTTGTAGGCATATACCGGTATATGGCAAAATTCCCACAATGGATTTTCTGATTTTTGCAGAGATAGCTTTTGGGTGCCCCTACCTTGTTGTCAAAATTGTGTCACCACTGCTTAGAATTGTTCTAAAAATAGAGACAATTTGCATGGGGGCAAACAGTTGTGCTTGATGTAGCAGCTGTGCATTTATAAATTCTTATTATGTTAATGTGAGGTGCTCTAATCTCAACGATATTGTCATGAGGATACCATTGTGTGTTACTTCCATCAACAGGTGGATATGGTCTTGATCAAGAAGGAATACCAGAAAGCATTTGAGAAACCTTTGAAAGATGACATCAAGAGCGACACGGGTGGAGACTATGAAAAGTTGCTACTGGCACTAATAGGCGAGCAGGAAGGATAAGGATGGGATAGTGAGCTGTAGAAAGTAGGGTGTAAGAGAGTTAGACCGTAAGAGTGTTTAAGCTGGAACGATTGGTGTTGTCATAGTAATTAAAGACACTATCAGGGATTTACCCGAAAGTGTAAATATTTGAAGTTTACAGGAGTAACTTAAAAGTGAAGGATAAGTCTGTAAAGTCATAAGTTATTTTTTCAACTAAAAAATTGACAGAAAAGGAAGAATACAGCGGTGTTCAAATATGGACAGTAATGACTAAAATATCTGATCTCTAACTATACTCCATTAACCTTCCTCGAGTCAATGACGTCAAAGCATTCAGGCAGATGTTTTGTGTGTACATTTTTGCTCCGTCTTTATATGCGCGCGCATGCGTATGCAAATGCTTTTAATCAACGCTCGCGATTTAATGATGCATCCACTGCATAACACACTCACGTCTGACTCGAGGAAGGTGAAAGCACTATAGGTTGCTTTTTATTGCCACTTGTAGGGTATGTTAGGATTTACTATACTTGTTACAAACAAGTGATTTTTTCAATTTTCTGATTTACAAATCACTGATAGTGCCTTTAAGATGAAGAATTTTGCTTTTTAAAGATGAAACGATATTACAATGGTGTGCTGCTCCACTTTCAGGTAAACCACATTATTTCATATTATCAAAAAGTGTGTCATAATATTTTTGGCTCATTTGTATACATTAAAGGTCAACAAATTCATTGGAAATTCTGCTTTATAGCCAACAGTCATGCTTTCATCTAATCACATACATGTCTAGCATATTAAAGTTTTACAATTATTACTACACAAGGATGGACATGGGAACACCAAGTTAAAATCATGAGTCAGAGCAGAGTGTGGTGCCAAAATGTCCCAGTCAAAATTAGTTGTCCAAAAATTGACCAGTTATTCCCATTCTCTTCATAAATAAGAAAGTAAATTTCAAGATTAATGCAAATCTAAAAATAAAATACAAATATCTCTGTCAATGACAAAGGAAAAATGACTTTTTTGGGGACTAAAATTACATTTAGACTATTATACCTTTTGACAAACTTTATAATCTTTTGAGCATGCAGACCTTTGAGTTTAAATGGCTTCTACATTGTTCAACAATTTTAATTGATGAATCTTGAAAAAAATTTTAACAATACTAGTACAGTTCACCCATGGGACCTTTGACCTCAGCAGTTATGTGCTCAGGGTAACAGTCCTTTTGGCAATTTGGTTGTTCTTGGGCATTTCTAAGAAAATTGACCTTTGACTGCAGGTATTTTGAAACATCATAAAACCTCAGACTCGTCCCCACCCGTGCCAAATATCCAGCACAACGAAAACGCATAGCCAGATTAAACAGACTGTTTTTTAGTAATATAGATTACTTGATCATGTTGATGGTTGTTTGACAATTTTTACCCAATTACTCTTACAACCATGTCGAATTTAAAATCATTTAATTTTAATCTACTTGCCAAATGATGTCCCTTCAATATATTTTAATAAAAAAAAAAACAAAAAACGGTACAAAATCAGAAAATGCCTATTCAACAAAACCTAACGACACTATTTCCAAGGTTTATATGATTAGCCTTAACTATACCTTTTAGTGAAAAATTTGTCCTAGTTTCAACAAAGTAATGTTCATGGATATTTACCCCTTTGAAATAAGAAAGAAAATGAAGTGGCTTTCATTTAAATCGCATTACTTTTTAAACAAAATGACAATAACCTTATTTTCATTGGGACAGCAGCAACTGTTTTGGAAAGAAGGGGCATAAACATGCTGAAAAGTATACTTATGTAGATTTTTAATTTGACTTGACAAATTGAGGTTTGTTGCAGCCACAAAGTGAAATGTTGCTTTTTTTAATTTGTGTATGGCCACTCTATAATACGCATTTTATATGCTGATATTTAGTTTGTTATTGTATCGCTAATTTTATTTGCATATGTAGATTTTGATTATTCCCTGATCTCTAATGTATTGTTTTGCATGGGAAGTTTGCATTGGGATTCTTCAGCACATTCTCTTTGAAAGGATTTCACTGTTCTTGCTTTAATTTATATTGCTTGTGTCTTATCTGCATGTGCAATGTATTGTGCATCAGTGTTGTAAGTAATTGAAATAAATATTAGGTGACAGCCTGTCTCTGAATATGCAATGAAGGCATGTGCAATTATTGAGGAAACAATGTTTTTTTTTTTTTTTTTTTTTTTTTTTTTTTTTTTTTTTTTTTTTTTTTTTTTTGTTTTTTTTTTTTATCATTAAATCTGATATTAATGACTTAAGGACTGAAAAATCCTGAAGGTGACAGTATCATTTCATTCGTGCTTCTTTGTCCACTGCAATGGTGGTTTTGCATCGAGCTCCAAGCTGAATTGGGTTAACTAAGTCCATTTAATGAACCAATGCATTTCAATTTTCATGTTTGAAATGGGGAGGGGGGCACTCTTCAGTTCCTCATGCCTCACCCCCCCCCCATTCAATGTCTTGGGGTTGATTTTCCCCCCCCCCCCCCCCCCCCCCCCCCCCTGAGGCCGTGCCACTTGTGCCACTAGACTGGTGGAGTCCACTACCCATTTCAACATTTTCTCAGCTTCCCCATGCACATGGTTTAAAAAAACTCATTTTATGCATTTCTTTGTTTTAGGTGTTTCAAAGCTTTTAACATTTTTTTTTCACAAAAAAACAATGGCGAAAAGCAGTCGGGAAGAAGTCTAAGGGCAATTAACAATAATTTCTGCGTACACTTATTTGTTTTTTACTTACAAAACAAAAAAATGCTAGGACTTGACCATTTTGAAGCTTACTGGAAGCTGAGACAAAACTTGTTTGGCCCTAAATATAGAGTCAACTTCCTGCTATTGCTGATTGGGGAAAGTACAGACTCGCAGCAAGGTAATCAATTTCATTGCCAAAATGTGGTTGGCCCATTGTCACTGTGTAGCACTCATGTACGATTGCACAGTGAAGAAAATAGTATCATCAAGCAGCATGACACTAGGAATTAGCATTAGCATGCATTCTGTCAATCCGGTGTAGAAATAAAACTTGTTCACAGCATTTAGCATAATTGAAACGTGGATATTACAATAGCAAAATGGTTAACGACTAGTCGCATTTTATTTCATGCAAAAAAAAGAAAAATAATTCCAATAGTTTAGAATTCATACATTTACAGTGTAAGCTAGTAAATAATTTTAAAATCACAAACATTGACATCTTTGCCACTTCCTGATCTTGCTGCCAAAAAATGAACCTCATGAATTATTGAACTTTCAATGATTGTTGGTTTTCCAATGTATTCTACCAGTAAATTCATTATTTGTTATTGATAATATATTATTGTATATGAAATAAAAACCTTTTATCAGATTTTAACAACTATACATTATGTATAAAGCAAATTATTAAGTGTGTGATTAAATACTAAAGTTTAAAAATGCAAATTAGAGTCCATATATGTTATTTCATTTCAAAATATTAATATTCATATTTTTCACCATTTATGTGCCTATGAATAACGCGTTACACCAAACACTTTTAGTCAATTAGTGTATATACACATGTATTTATTGATAGTGTAATTTTAGTTTCTGGATTTAATTCTGGGACAGAATCGAACATACATGCCAGCGTAGAGGCATGAACTAGTAATTTGCACTTGAACGTGATGATATTAATTTGTTAAGATGTGTTTCAAAACTATCACCTAGGGTTGTTGTGCCTACACAGGGGGTGTGTATGAATTGCCTGAGAAAAAATCAGCAACTATCACAGATCTAACTGGGCTACTGCAAACATAATATATGCAAGTTTGCACCGAAATTATTATATATATATGAAATAAACAAAAAAAAAAAAAAAAAACAAAAAAAAAAACAAAAAAACTAAAAATACCTGGATCTAGAACCACTGTAACACTTGCTTTAAAATGCAAATATAATGTATACAACCGGAGATTTCTTTTCTTATGAAGGGTCACTTTGAGTTACATATGTTCCTGATAAACGCCCCGGGGCGGTGCATTTTTAAAAGGGGGCGTTTATTAGTCAAAATGGAAGTCGAAAATCCCGCAAAATAACCTTAACACAGGTTAACAGTCTCTCTTTGTGTATCTCCGGGTGCCAGTACCATCGTGATGGGTAAGAAGCAGAAAGCATTGATGACACAGCGATTATGATACAGAGTACGACCGTCCCGGCCAATTAAAATCATGTGGGAGATACGTAAGCTTAACTATTTTGAAGTGTTTTATTCAAAATTCGTAGGGGGCGTTAATTAGGAACGACAAGCATTGTTTTTTGTTAATGGAAAAAAACACATGATTTGGTTGAAAATTGAGTGCGCCCATCATCGGAAAATCTCTGCGTCAGCATTTAGGTTTAAAGCATAAATTTTTCATTATTTTTTTTAAAGCTTGACATCATTAATTTGAATATAACAAACAATGAGTAGTGCTTAGTGTAAAAGGCAAAAGTGAAAGCGGAAAGTGAAGCACTACTGACTTCGGCAGCCTACGGAATAAAGTGCAGCATCACATGCAGTTTATTCCTTGAGGCTTGCCGAATTCACTAGAGTTTCGCTTTCGCATTTTACACTAAGCCCCGAGTAATATCACTGTAAACTCAAGACCGAACAAAGTATAGTCGTAGATCAGTGGTTCTTTCCATTTTTTTCAAACTTTTTGAAGACCACAAAGAAAAACGTCCAATGTGTAGGTAAATTCTTTTGCTGCAGTTAACGTATTAAATGGGAAATGGTCACACAAGTTGGGACAACTGAACTATAATATATTATAAAAATCTTTCACTCAAGAGCATGTAGTGACCAATAGGATTTGACCAAGTACTAAGGCATAGTTTTAATGGATCTTGGTATTGTCGACCAATTTAATAACTACTAGAATATACATAAACTATATTTCATTGTGTTCTGAAGCATTATGTGGTCATCTGCGGCAAGCAGAATGGCATAGTATGGATTACTTTGGTATGTATGTGTGCGTGTCTGAGTGTGGCAAAAATGTTGGAACCTGCACTTATTAGACTCATACTTTTTTACACATTGCTCATTCACCTCATATTTTTTAACACATTTCATTCACCTCATACTTGTAGGAAGAACCACTGGCTCCAGGCTCATATGGGATGTTACACATATTAACCGGATGGACCATGTGATTTTTGACCTCATTAAAAATGGCAGCGGACACTAACGTTCTAGGGGAGTTGCTATTTTTATACCGATTCAATAATTGGCCTGGGGCAAAATTTTACTAATGTCTGATTGTTTGGCCTGCAGATATGCTTGGAAGGACAACTGGACAAGATACCCTAAATGTTCCAGTTTTAAAAAACCTTAAATAGTTTCTTGTGACTTGAAGGCTGACTCAGTTTCCTGAGGAGGGTGCCCCAATTTTCAAACAATTGTGTTTTTGCATGTACATAATACTTGTCCATTATTACTAATACTGTAAAATAGCTAAGCTAACCAAATCAAGTCCTCATATAGAAAATCACAACTTTGTTTATTTTTTTTATTTTTTTTATTTTTGTTATACACAGTAACTATGGCACTGTTATACTACACATTTGTTTACTGAATGGTAACGAAAAATCTGATTCATCTCAAACTTTGGAAATTGGGCATTTTAGGTGACTATATTTAGGTCTAGTTGACTATTTTTATAAATCCACAAAAAATATATATTTCAAAAATCTCTGAGTCAGCCTTTAAGTTAACTGTCTTTCCACCTCTTGTTTGTTTGCTCGTGTCCACAAGTCATTGGTAATGGCTTTGTGGTGGTGTCAGGATTTATGCAGCTAGTGTGCTGATCCGGGGCCCATTGGTATCCATGATACGGACGCTCCTAACATGACCCGGATATTTGAGGCTGGGGCGGATGGGAACAGTCAGGGGTTTACACCTAGTTTATTCGACACTGACTGGAATGTACAGTTGTGACCTCTGTACACGGGACCGACGGCTTAACTGCCCCGCCGAGGAAGGGATGCTTTGCATGATCCATTTGCCCAATAGTCCTACTATCTAAATCAAAGGACATACGAGTGAAAAATTTAAAAAACACGGGGAATTCAAATTGTAAGGATTTAATTTAATTTATTAGCCTTATTAAGTTTTTCAAGTTTTGTCCCTAATATAGTCTTTTGGACTTACTTTTTTAAGACTTTGAATTTTTGAGTCATGTAGGCTAGAGGGTATTTTTTTGCTTGTGTTGGTGACAATGTTTTTATTTCCCCCAATTTTAAAGTATACCCTTTAGAGCTGAGTGGGTTGCGTTTTTGTGTTTGTTTTTATACTCATTGTGGATGGTATTTCTTGTCTCAATATTTAGCAAGTCTACTCAGGTCTGTGAAACTCCTATATTTAGCACATACAAGTGGGATACCGCTGGTATTGCACCCGCGGCCGTGTGGGGATCGCATGGGATGATAAGACAGAACGTAGACTAGTGTTAATACAAGATTGCTTGTGATTGTAACACATATGGAATCCAACAAATCATGATTTCATCATCTTAAAAACAGGAAAACAGAAATGAAGGAAACAATACTTATCAGATAAACATAGTTTACTATCTTTGATTTAGATTTTATATAGCATCATTGACCATGTAAATGTTAACATTTGGACCACTCTTATCAGGTCGTCATTAAGTCCACCAACATTTTGAATACTGCCCACAACAGTGTGGGATAGCCGGACCGGCTTCACCCAAACGGGGTGAGTTTCCTCTCCCATTATTATAAACCCCCTGGTCTACTTCCATGCCCCCTAATAGGTATCTAATGGTACTTCCCTAAAGGGCACTCCAAACTTTGTGCAGCATGCGTAATACATGTGACAGACTTACACAAACCCATATGTATTTAACCTTTGAGATTATTTGCTTTTGTATTCCATATAGTGCCAAATGGAAATTAATGCATGAACCAAATTTGGCAATCATTTTGTCAAACGAACTGATATTTACCGTTTGCTGTTGATCACTTGGAGGCGCTTCATTACTATGTTAATATTCAAATTAGTGGGGTAACCTATTGTATGTAATGAAGCAACATGTTCGATGTATGTGTTGTGTAGGCATGTTGTTTTAGTGTCGGTAGAAATCAAAATTGCTGTTAATTGCTAATTGAGAGTCATGGAAATAAAAATAAAGGGTGTATGTAAATGTACATTTGTCAAATATATGAATAGAGTGGTAAATATTCCCTGTATTACTGAAACCAATGAGCCAGCACCATGTGCAACACTACAGTAAATAAAAATCTGCAACTGTGACATAAACCCAGGCAAAAACACCACAGAACATTGCACCTTCAAGTTAATGACTAGGTTGTTACTGTTTATCCTTAAGCTTTTTAATAAAGCAATTTTCCACCAGCTTACACATTATCACAATGCCTTTGCTTAACATATTGAGACATGTTTATAGCTATGTTTATAGCCATTTCATTTCAAAATTGCTTGAAGCCTTTAGCAGAAACAGACCGATAGAAATAAAAGGCTATTTCAATGTGCATATAGATAATGTTATCATAGTGTAACCTGAAGGAAAATTGTTTTTTTTTTTAAATCAATACAAAGATAGAAGACCCTCCATAAACTGAACATGTAATTTTTAGCCCCTAGCCTTTGGCTTTAGGCAAGAAATGGGGTATTGTGATATAGGGTATTCTTTGCATGTCCATATATTAAGCCATAGGATGATTGAACAGAATGTGAATCTTGACTATGCACATTTGCAAAGTAAAAAATCATTTCACCATAAATGTTAAATTTCATTTTTTTTAGTATATCAATGGTAAAAGTTGCATATTTGCAAGAAAAACTTGAACCTTTGAATGAAAAATGAAATTTTTGCCAATATGCAGTTTGGCATACAGTAGTCCAAGTCCCTGGCCCCTCCTCCAGAACTATCCAAAATGGCAAAATAAAAGGACCGTGTGCAGGAATGGAGGATGACTAAATGATTCAGTCTAGGCATATCACGGGCATTACCATTCTTTCCATTTCCAAATTGAATCACAATAAATTATATTTAGTCATTCTAGAGGTAGGTTTGGATTGTGGGGAACCGGTTTAGGCAAAAAATAAACTTATAATAAATTTTAGTGAAAATTTGGACATGTTTTAAACATTAAAGGTGGGCAGCCCCATGACTCCTGCTTTTACTCCATTTCAAAATTAGGAATGTGATATCTGAAGAAAGGTAACATTTTACATAACCCAGTAAAATTTAAGGCCCAGAAATGTTTTTCACTAGCACATTTGAAAAATAGTGCGCCCTCTAGATTTTTCAAATATTTTGCATGGTTGTAAATGCTTTTATGGGTTGTTTTACAAAAAGGAAGCATCGTGTGGTTACCTCTTGGCTGAACACTACATTGTGACCCATAAACACCAAATGTTCTACTTTTTCATGAATTGTACTATGCCAACTTAAGACTGCCAAAAACACTACCTATACTGCAAAGAAACCATTTGAAATGCCTTGATTACTAACAAAAAATATATAAAAAGTATGGAATTGCTTAAAAATCACTGTCTCATTGATGTAGGTTAATATTTGAGGAAATTCGCACTCATAAAGGAAAAATTTGGGACAACATTCAACATTCAGTAGAGCAGGAGCAGAATATCATTATGGCTTTATTTAAGGAATTTGTTACCCCCCCACTACAGAAAGGTTTAAACACCTTTGGTTAGTTAGTATGGAACCTGGACATCAATGTGAGGTAGTTAGTACTCAGTTAAAAGTTAATTCTGATTGATTTTAAAAATAATAACAATAAAAAAATATAAACCTGCAAATTTATTGCGTTGAGGTAAAAGGGCTCCCAAAAAGTATAGTTTTGATTATGTTAAATGTTTGACTTACGGAGATAAGGGCAAAGAAGATACACCAATTGGTCAATTTTACATTGACCACTATACGATTTGTCGCATAAATGAATAACGAGCATTGCAGCAAACAATTCCTTATTTGGGCACATTAAGCTAAATGAACAACTTCTTTTCCATTTTTTACCCAATGATTGGAGAATTCTGATGTTGAACCCCTGTACAAATAGAAATTGACCTTTTTGCCCTTTTTACCTATACACTCCCCAAACCAATGGTATAGATGGTACAAACTATACATTTTGGAATCCTTAATGACTGACGGACAATATGGCATATATTACAACAAATGATGGCGCATTTTTAAAAGGTTGATCCCTGGGTTAAAGTAAATTTATACTTCTGTTCTAATGCGTTTTTGACCCCTATTGAAAAAAGTGACACCACAATTGGAGAGTACTAAATACCTAACATATAGAGGGTCTATACTAACTACCAAAGGTGTCAAACCTTTCCCTGTAGTGAGGGGTAAACGATGATGTTGACCTGGGTCCGTGCTCCTCCTCTATAGGAATAACATTTTGAAGCAAGGTAATTAATATCCATATATCTTAAAAGAATGTGACCATCTGGTAACATGTGGTGTCAATTTGAATTTTAGTGGTAAATTCCATCAAAAATTTTCCTCTCCTGATTTAGGCTAATAAAGCTTAAACTAAATTGACAGATTGATTTGTATAATTTTTTGTAAAAAACTAGTTATGTTCTATGTATTTGTAGTAAACACCTGGTGGCTACATGTTTAGTTTTCCTGTATGACACGTAAATGTTAGAAGTAAGTGTGCCGTCCCAAAAAACCTGTCCTTTCCGAAAACAGAAGTTTCACACCAGTAAAAAATGATCCCTGAAGACCTCGCACCTCTGAAATTTTGGAAACATACTGTTTGAATGAGTATACAAAAGACATTAATACTGAAAATAATCAAAGCACTTTGTTTTTTCACCCCAAACGTAGAAAGGAATGGAGTGTTCTGTCAAAATGCTGTCCTCTCCAAAAATTTAACCTTTCATCAATCATAAAAAAAAAAAAAAAAATTGTTCAAAAGATATGAGCTCAAAATTTTGGAATATACTATTGACATGCCACAAGGCAAAACATCAATATTGAAAATAATCATGAGACTTCATTTCTCACCCCAAATGAGACAGCCGAGGTACCCTGATTGTCAAACAACCATTATATACATTAGCCCGCACTGAAATTATTAAGCCCAAATCCAGCAAGCTTATGGGTAAACAGGACACTTTATAATTATTAAATGACTCCGGCAACATGTATTCAGCAGAGGATTGCGGGAATGGCGTTTTAACGAAGGCACATTGTTTGACCTGTCTGTGACTTTTGTGGTTTTAATATAAAAGTTTTAAAAAATGTCAACAGTGACAGAAAGGGTAACTAAACCAAATACAACCCTCTAAAGGGCATGAACAGACCACCAAAGCAGAATGGACAAATGACTGGATACAGTGCATGATAGGGGTCTTCCAAGGGTGCCCGTACCTGTTTCTGGCCATCTTCAAATCTGTGTCTTGATCTCATAGACCTAGTCCAAACACCTCGGGTATTGAATGAGTGGATCTGACATCATATCATCTGCCAAA
Organism: Ophioderma brevispina; assembly: GCA_023653785.1. Classification (NCBI taxonomy): domain Eukaryota; kingdom Metazoa; phylum Echinodermata; class Ophiuroidea; order Amphilepidida; family Ophiodermatidae; genus Ophioderma; species Ophioderma brevispina. The sequence continues at coordinate 4,313 of JAMKCH010030674.1, read as the reverse complement.
GCATATGCAGATGACGTGCCCCTAGTAGCTAGGAGCCGGCCAAGAAGGACGCCAAGCACTTGTAAATACAGTGAACAACTTCCTCAAGTGGACACGGACCATGAAACCAAACCAAGCAAATGCAAGCCTCATGCCATGAAGAAGTTTGTCCCCACTGCCAGAACAAAAGCGACAAGGACACAAAATGCAATTTGTGGCATATGATCCCGGCCTAGAAATAGATGGCAGCCAGATAGTGGGGACTTAGTGCACAGACCTAATGTGAGTGTGCAAATATGGATAAAAAATTAATTTTGGTAACAAGTCTTTAGGCATTGATAAACAAAAAAAATTGAGGCACTTCCCACACCCGTTCAGGCCCCCAGCTTGGAGTTCAAGGTTACACAGGGGTAAAAATTTTAAAATGTCGATTGTGTTGAAAAGCACACCATGATGTTTGTTGGTACAAGGATTCCAAAAAGGTATAGTTTATATAACTACCTATGGCTTAGTTTTGGAATTATGGGGTAAAAAACTTGGAAAAATGGTGAAAAGGTCACATTTTGGTTATGAGGTGGGGTCAAAAATTTAAAAGTACTCCAATTTTTTTTAAAATGGGGTCAGTTGGTTTTTTTTTTTTTTTTTTTTTTTTTTTATGGTCAGTCATAAAAGAAATATAGGAATGTTTGACTATCTTATGTTAGTTCATTAACCCAAATGGGCGAATCCAAGTCCACCGCTATTGGCAAGCTATTGGGTTCTATGACTGATGACCTAATTTTGTTGGAAACTGAAACTAAGCATAACAGATAAGGCAAATTCTTCCTTATTTCTTCCTTTAAGCTAGGGAAACAATTTTCACCACATATTACCTGATCACAGCAACTTAACTTTGACCCAGTGTACACACCAACAAACCAATCAAAGTATGCCAGGCCCCAATCCCCTCCTGGGGAGGACCCCCCCCACCACACGAAACCCCCTCACCTCCAGCAGTGATTCGCCGAAAAAGGGATCGCCTCAAACTGGTGACATACTCCTTACATTCTCCAGCACCCCCCGGAAAGGCCCGGCACACATTCCGTCCCACAATCCTCGGGCACAAATCCCCGGGCAGCCCTGCCCACCCGTGGGCCAAATTTGTCATAGTTATGGGGTCCCAGCCAAACCCCCATGCCCCCGACCAGGACCATCAGTGAACCCCCGGCAAGCCTGCCCTCCCACAGCCAAAGTGACGCCCAAAAGGCACCTTGTTTGGTTTATGCAGCGTTGACGTGGATAACGAATTTGTCGATGTTGATAGTGGGGGACAGGATCCAGAACAATCTTGCTACACAGGGTAGAGATGTTTTTACTAACATAGCTAGATCAGGGTTGTAAACTATCTTCCAATGGGCGCTTTGAAATGATGGTGGCAGCTTAGAGTAGTGAAGGAGACATAGATGTTTACGTTTATCCATTCTTCGACAGCCTTGCCATCTTGTTAGTTTCATTGTAGCCCAATTGGGTACAAGGGCTGTTGAAATCACCAATAAAGAAGTGAGGTTGGGTGGAATTCCCACGGCTGAGTTGAGGGAAGTCTACTGAGGAGGGTTGTAGATGGATGTAACTACGACAGAGCTGACCTCAATGGTGAGGACTTTGTGTGTTGTCATCAGACATTGATGGTTGCTTTATGTTGTGACTGTTTTCACATATATAGCACTTTCATAATGTCGATGTGGTCTCTCGATGGCAAGGACACCTGGTATGGTTGGGCGGTGGTTATCAATTCCTCTGTGCGTTTCCTGCGACATAGGACATCACATTGGAGATTGTTAACAATCAGCAATGATGTTACTTTTTGGATTAGAAAAACCCTCCAAGTTCAATGACGTCTAGTCAGGCAGACCTTAGAAAAGGCTGTGCTGATGTCTAGTCATGATATGGGTATACTTAAGAAGTGATGTTAAGGGAAACAGTGTTTGGTGTTGTAGAGATAAGTTCACTGGCTATCAGTTACTAACAGGGGAGACCACAAGACGGTTTCTCTACTTCTCCCCCAGAGACAGCTAAGAGACCAGATATCACAATCGTTTCTCTACCAAAAAACAAAGACAGTTGATTCATCCATAGAAGGACCTATCCAATGCATATGCAAGAAAGAAGTGCAAATACTAGTGGCTGACTGTGAAAAAACAGAGGATGGTCTACATACACTTTCCAATAAAGTAGAAAGCAGAGGTTTCTGCAAGACATCAGTCAACAAATGCTTGCATCCTTGGGCATTCCTACAGGAAAGAAAAAGGCTATAACGTACAGCTGCCAAAATTGCACTCAAGCGAGCTATGTCATCTGGCTCAACAGAAGCTCAAAGCATTCAGACTGATGAAGCTACGAGCAAACTCCAGCAATATGCTCTGAGGGAAGTGGAAGTAGAAAAAGATAAGGTTATTTTTCCCTACTAAGTCGCCTTCACAGAGGAGATATATCAGAGTGCTAATCTAAAAACAGATCAAATTAGGCTTGAAGTTGACAGCACTGGTGGTCTACCAATGAACTATTCTTTCCAAGTGTTGATATTCATGTAATAGACACCTTGTGGATTAAGTTGCAGCAAACTTAATATTAGCTTACAATTACAGGATGGCTAAAACATATTCTGTTTTTTTGTTGTGATGGCGATATATGCTTTACCACTACTAGGCATAGTCATTGCCTGAGCATGAATTTGGTCTTTTTGGTTTATGGGCGGATTATCTAGGACTGCTTTATTTTGTCACTGGGATTTAAATGGGTCTAAAATGGGGAATTCTATACCTTTACTGCCCATTAGTCAAAAGCGCGCGCTGTGATGTGGTAGTTTACGCCCATTATTCTACGATAATGGGTTGCGATTAAGCCCTAGTGAGTGATGCAAAGCAGACATTCTTTTCGGGGAGCGTATCACTATCATATAGGCGCACGCGCTAACCTTTACACGGAGGAAACAGGGCGCGCGCTGTAAAGAACGTAAACATTTTAGTAAGAAATTGCATTGTTTCTGTTATTATTTCATTTATTTGGGTAATTAGAATAGAAATAAAGGGTGCGATGTCCATTTTTGCGAATAATGTGTCCTCAGCAGTAAAACATTGAATAATGGGTCTCGGCTTTGCCTCGCCCATTAGTAATGTTTTACTTGCCTTCGGAAACATTATTCTTGCATAAACATGAACATCTTACCCTTGATTCCTAATCTAATGGATTTGATGGGTACCAGATGCGTACCTGATGCACATAATTAATTAATAATATGTCTGCAAACCTAATAATAACCCACAATGGTCCATCTAGGAACCTACACTTTAATCCAAGTTGAGAAGAGGCAATCAGTAACCCGTATAACCCGCAATGGTTGGTATGAGAAGTCCACTCGTAACATGTACCCATGTTAGGGTGACCTCACGAGACATGTGGAGTATGTTGCCCATTCTACCAATGCTGCCTGTATACCATATGCATACCCAAACCACCACACACACTCAGTGTGATGATATGCAGATGGTCCTGCATAGAAAAATTTGACACATACTGATTAGAGAATTCATATCCATCAATGTGCGTAGCCATGAAGGGTGCGGAGGGAGCGAGTTGCCACCCTTGAGTCTTTAAAAATACAGAATGAGAGGGCATCGAAATAAGGATCATATTGCGAAAAAACGCATACTTTTCTGGAGGTCTTTCACCGTAATGGGACCCTCACCGGGTGTCGTTCTGCCTCGTGACACCTCGCCCCATGTGCGCTTTGGATCGTGCCCCAGGTAATCAGACCGGGGGGTGCGGGGTCTTGGCTATGATGCTACCAATCCACTTTGCCAGTTCTTTAAAAATAAATGGATTCACATGGTGTAAAAACGGTGAAAAAAATTATAATATAGATGGCTGTGACATCACTGCCACCCTTTGAAGTTCAGAATAAGGGACCTCTGCATGCACTATCTTGTAGTTTGACTGAGTGAACTTCAAGAATCAAGAAGTCACCACCTTACTGCAGGGATTCACTTTACTGAAGTATGCACATTTTGAGTAATACGTGTAATGATTCAAGCTTATTGATAAACACATAGTTGTAGGAGTAGTAAGGATAGCAAATTGAAACGAAATGGTGAGGAACATGAGAGGGTTTAAATTACAGTTGATACTTAATGTCAGCTTGCCATAAATACACAGGTTTTCTCGGTGGGGTGGGGGGGGGGGTACATTACGTCTTGCCGACCGGCACTCCCTACTATCGCCTCAATATTTATTTTTTTATTGTTTGAAGCCCCATCATGCTGAATTTTTTAATAAAGCACTATGTTCAGTTGATATTA
>JAMKCH010030673.1:0-63328 GCA_023653785.1 Ophioderma brevispina | reverse complement strand
TCAAATCAGCCGTGTGCGTTGTAATACTAATTGCATAAATAATCATTTTGCCCCTTAAATCATACTGAGTAACGTTTTTTAATTTTTTTATTTCAGCAATGTAATTTATTTATGTGTTCTCCTACTATAGCCAATTTTTTATGGAAAAGAAGGTTTTTCCTTTTTTTCTTTCTTTCCATTTTTTTTTGCGGGAGAATTTGGTGCTCATCAAAAATGTGGTTTGTGGACACGGCCATTTTGAAATTGGTACAAACCGATTTTCATATTTCCTTTATGTTGGTCGTATTGATGGTACCCATCAATCACCCCGAGGTCTTGTACAAATCCCAATGGCACATGGTTCAGAGCCTCCCCTTATACACTAACGGGAGTGCACAAGACCGTAACACACTTTTAACAGGAAGAAACGTACTAATAATAACCTTATACAATGTACGCTATAAAATACTTATTGAACACATAACGAGGGGTTTCATGGGAAAACGGAACTATACTAACCAGAAAAATGAAAAAAAAACATTTTGTCTGCCTGACCATGCTTATTTGAATAATTTCGCGCTAGTGTATATGGGATTGTATATCGTGTTTATGGCGCCACAGTAGTGTCATACACCTTCACACGTGACGCTTTCATATGTGTATTTACTATGGCATGTGTGAAGCAAACGTCATTTACATTGTTATGGGGTTATATAATATCTGGTTTCTTCTTCGATGAAACCACTCGATATGTGTCAATAATTATTTTACAGAGTAATATTGATACGATTATTCGTTGTACGGTATTCTCCTTAAGTTTTAAAAGCCTTGTTTGGCATCAGTGTCTGGCATCATGTGCTTTAATTCAGAATCACAGCTAGGCTAAGCACGTCGTGAAAGCACGTACCCTGGGCAATGCTATGATACAATGAGTGGGAGAATAGAACTTTATTGTCTTTCCTCAAAAAATGTTTTAGGCATTTACACCCTCAGTAGATCCTTTACTGGAGAGGAGACTGTAACCAATTTTGAATATAAATTAATCTAAGTTCATATAAATTTCATATTTATGCTAAATTATCTGTCAGATAGTTTACTAAAAAAAGGAATAGCCTATACATCAACTGTAACGCTACTATTCTATTTGTTTTTGGGTATGATCGCCACATACCGGCTACACGGATTTCCGTCTCCAGAAAGGCAAATGGTATCAAGGTTGTTGTGTCAGAATCATTTGAACATGATCCAACTCTTCACGTAGCCAACATTAAGGTCAGTTCCATGACATAACTTTCTAATACTGGAGTGATATTTATTTCAGGATAGTTTGGTCCATCCGGAGCACTTCCCGTGACCTTGAGAGCAATCTTCATTTCTCATTGTGATTTGTTTTTCTTTTTTGAAGGTTAATGAACAAATTTAGGGAGGGTGCCCCTCGTGAAATTGTGGGAGGAATCCAGGAGAGGATAAATTTGATAAACAAGGGGTTCAAACTGGCAAATGCTTGTGCATTACTGTTAATAGGCAAACCAGTGTTCGTTCTGTTTAAAAAGGTATGATTGTACTACGTAACACCATATGTTATACGTAGTATAGCCTACTATAACCAATTCTTTGTACTACGTATAATCTGGTGTACTACTTCCAACCATATTTATACGTAGTACAAATATGTTTATTAGAGATATAAGACACAAACGTCATGTCAAAGGTCATCACGAAAAGTTAAATCTTAATAGTCCTATTTTTAGTACAAAGTATGGTGTTGATTTTCCTTATTAGAAAAAACACTAAACGCGCCCACTAACCTTTACCTACCAATTTTCATGAACAGATTTATTTCGGTTCCATAGAGGTTAGGATTAATCTCTATTGTAATGATTATAAAATTTTCGTTCCTTTTGGTAATGATTATTTAATTTCCTTTTCTTCCTAATCTGTTTTCTAATTTGAGGGAAAATAGTTTTGAATTGAGAGCCCTACCCACAAGGAACTCAAGGTTGTTGGGAGTTTTGGTAGGACTTATTATTCTCATTAGGTGCAAGAATCCCTAACAGACTACAAAAGCAGGACGAAAAAACAAATGAAAATCAAATGTATCTTTTTAGAGAGAATCGAGGCTTTCATTATTTCAAAAGTGATTAAATACTGTTAACACCCGTCTGCCTTTAGAAAGTCTGCTGGTAAAATATAAATCAAATGTCATCTGTTTCATCCATATAGTTTCTCGATTACGATAACACACAAGATACAAATTAGAGCCAACGTGAATTACTTTGTCGTTACGTTGACGCCTCAACGTAGCTAGATGTTTGGACTGCTTTTTTAGTATTATAAATTTTTAGTATTATCATTTTAGATCATTAGGTCATTTATAGCGACCAAATGCATCGATCTCATTCAAACTTGACATGCGGATGAGGTAAAGATGGGAAGCAAGATAATAAGTGAAATTGTTAGGTGAGAATTGAAATACAGCAGAACAGAATACGAGATAATCATCTTTTTGTGCTATTCTTGTCACTGGTGCATCTTGGTCACGCCATGCTCGTATTGATTTTCCACACTACTTTTGCCACAGCAGCCGGCAACGTCCCGCTGTGCAGGGATTACACCAACATCAGGTTACGCATTGCTGCCATTTTCAAAACACAGACATTTAATTGGATTTCCAAGAAAAATCGAGACCGTGTAGGAATTTTTTTGTCAAAAAACTATTATTCATAAAAATGTTAAAAAAAAAAAACTTCTAACCGGTCACATATTTTTGTTCTAAAACCTTAGTATTAAACCGGATATCAAATTTCACAGACGTCTACTTAAAAGTCTGTTGAGAAACTTATTTGAACAATGACAGTCATTACAATTAAGCTCAGCAGGATCGTTTGTTGGCTGTGGAATTTTCCAGTACGTAAGTATTTTCCCTTGTACGAAGGTAAAAATTATTGGGAAAATTCCGGAACGACTTCGGAAATTCAGGCGGGGCGGCAAGAGACATCTCAAATTTAGACGTTTCGTCATGAGAAACCGTAATTTTCTGGTTCCAAAACCGTCTGGAGCTGTGTAATGGCTGTTTAAAAAATTATATGAATAATGGACGAGGACGATGTCATAATGGGCCCATGGTGATTGATAACCACCCACATGTCCGGGTCCACACCAAAACACACACAAATTGGTTTTTTGAGTTGCGAGTGCTATAAATATGTAATCGATTTCATTTCCATCTGCATTGTATAGACCTATTTGTGTGCAATTGGGGGGAAGAAGGGGGAATAATATTACATTTCTCAACTCAAAGAATTGAAAGTCACCTTTTGTTGATTACATACCATTTAATTAATATATGAAAATATAAGAAGAATGCAAACTAGGAAAGCGGGATTTTTAAATTTTTGAAACTAATTTTATTAAAGTCATTCTATATTTTCTGTCCGTAAGAGGGACAGAACAACAATACAGTGATCTATGGCTTTTCAAAACACTCATTAATGATTCCCCCAAGAAGATTTTCATGGAAACGCTGTGAGGTAGTACAAATGAGTTGTTTATGCGATTTTTTAAAAAATGTAACAACGACAAAGCAATCCATTCTGAAAGTTTTATGACAACACAAGTGATTTGAATGTTAACTTGACATACTCACATAATACGATGTGCGCTGGTATAATAGTTGAGGCGAAATTTTGGAGAGAGTCAATTAGGTAAAAGAGAAAATGATCGTTCCCTTTACTGTCTCACAATGGGAAAAAACTATTTGTACATTACTCAGAAAACAGAGCTCTACCCATTAGGATATATAACCATTGCACCTCAAAGCACACAAAATTTCTAATTAGCCTGCAACAAACACTACCACAACTACACCCACTGACCGCTACGCATGGATGGCGGGTGCGAGTCGCCGATTGAAACAACAGGAATTTGCTTTTGCCCTTCCATGTTCGGTAAAATAATGCATAACACCTGCTGGTGGACATATATCCACAACGATGGGTCTATTTTTATACAAATTCCATTTAACTTGGACGATAATGTTTAAAGATAATTTACATTTTTGAAAAGACATGATGAACAAACTATTATTCAATGTTTTAGTACTTATATGAATTATGCACCGCCACCGTTCAACATGTCCCTCCCTCGTCTTTCGATACAAAGTCTGCAACGACAAATCGCATGTCAGCCAATAGCCAGTGTCACCCCGTGCAGTTCATCACTAATACTTCCACCTCAATGTTGAATCGCTGCGGGCTCGCAAGATCCTGAAGGTTACCTGTGGACCTGTGTACACCGGTATGCTCAAATATCCCATAAGACGTCACAGCAATAAATTTTGTGGGCAGGTGCCCTCCTTGTGCCCGCCACATGTCGAATACAGTCATTGTGTTGTTGTTTAGGAAATGCCGTTCAAGTTCAGGCACACATCGTGGTTATCGTCCTGAATAAGGCTTGTCCATTGACATTTCGTTCGAAACTCGGGCCAATAAGCACTCCATTGCAACACAGAAAGTATGCAACCTCATGTTTGTTGCAAAGTTGAAACTTGGGGGGGGTGTTTCCAAACTGGTTATTAACCCTCGCCACTCAATCAAAACTGCTTGGTCGTCTTCGGCCATCGTTAAATCTCCAGAAATCTCGCGTCTCTCTCGACATCGCTCCAATAGCAACTCGGCAGATGTTTAGTACCTTTTTCTGAAGTCATCGTGATGAAGTTGATGGCGAATGGATTCTATCTTAATGGAAGTTCAAGTCCATTTTTGTTATCCGGTTGGCAGGATGAACGAGAGTGGTCCAAGTGCCATTTCTTCTTCACGTGGTTTTCCTTCCTAGTTGTTCTGTATCGACGTAAAACTGCATTAATGGTTTGTTGTCATATCTCACTGGGTGTCTTCTCCCTGACTGACCCCTGTTCCGATTAAGGCTGTGCCATGATTCCATATTTCTTCACATTTGCCCAATGGTCTGTTTAAAAGCTTCCCTAAAAGCATCTAGTAGCTCTTGTATCTCTTTGTTTCATGACATGTTGTCACAAAAAGCCACTTTGCTGGTTGTAAGCTGTACCCACTGTTGCATAAACAGGTTTGAAGTGGTATGTATTTACCTCATTGATTTTCCTAATGGTGTCAGTAAATTCCTTATTCCATCACCTAACAATGATGGTCTAGCCATAATATTTCCACCTGGTTTGTCAGAAGCAACACATATCGTCAATACATCTCCCACTAGCTTTAGTTTTGACATGCCATTTCAAAGTAATGAAGGTGTCAATGATCATGACTGGAATTCGGAAGGCCATTATGGTGTCATTTGAAGAGCTTACTGTTTCTAAGTAAAATCATTATTATAGTCATACAGCAAACAGTTAAGCCAAATTAATCCTTTGTTTCAGAATTATTTTTTTTTTTCTGGGAACGCCCTGTAGGATCACCCATCCGCTTTCTTGTGAGGGTACCATATAAGGTGCTGACATTTAGCTTTTGTTGAACTTACAATTACAATATTGACATTAAATTTGTAGGGTTGGGGTTGTTTTTTGTTGTCAGCTGGTATGTCTAATTGAATATTATAAGATAATTTCTTCACGCATACGCCAATTTGAATAAGTATGCCAAAGAAACCCTTATTATATTAAAACAACAAACTATATATTTGGCCTTATTGAGCTTTCCTATTATAAAATTGATTATTTATCTATAGTAGTTTCGTGCTGATAGGGAAACAACATTCACTCTTTCAGGTCAGAACTCTGGTAGCGCAACAGGGGCTAGCGATTTACGCAACCTCTCTGTTGAGCGATGTTCAAAATGAATGCTGCACATATTGTTGTTCAAATTTTACAAAGCAAGCAGTCACAGGTTATTCCATTCGCTTGAATCAATTGACCATTTGCACGATCCCCGAAATGCATTCGTATTGTTGCCCATTTCCATCCGGGAACTGTACCGAGTTCATGGTTACAAAAAAATTTGTTTTCGTTCGCGTCACGATCAGTGCCTAAAATTACAATACAAATACCTTTTCACACGTAAGAAATCCCTTTCAAAAATGTAAGAAGAATATCAAAGGAAACAAAACAATATCGAGGCACTGTATTGAAAGTTCACGACAAAAAGTGATATTTTCGGATCGTAACTGTGCCCACTTTTCACCTGCCGGACGATTGCCAACTAATAATATGTGCAACGTCACGATAGGTTAAGATTTTCTGTAGTCTTTTACGCTCTTAACCGTAATTTTTTAGCCGACTTGAGGCTGGTACAGTTCCCGATGGAATGGGCACAATACGAGGCATTTCGGGATCGTACAAAGTCTATATGGACAATTATAGTAGATTCCAATTGATGGTAGAGGTATGAGCGGAGTTAGGACTTCGTCCATTACTCAAAATAGGGGACAGAAATATCCAGAAAATCTCTTCGATTTCTCCTGCGCATACAAAGGAGATGGAGTTGAAAGAAACTGGCCACTACACATAAATTACGTTGGTTCGTGCAGTCAAAACTGGTTGGGAGGTGTCCCTATAAAATGTTTTATACCATGCTTTATCTTTTGACTATTGATTGGGACTGTGAATTCCCACTGCTCAGGTTGGCTAGCATGGCTATAGCGCACATCATACCTCAAATACACGGACTAAAGTTTTTTATATACTAATCATCCCCTCAATTTCATACCTCCAACCTACGAAAGTAGTGGCTATTCCACTATCAACTGGAATCTAGTATAGCATATAAGTGCATTTCGAATCGCAAACCAGAATGAGTAAGCCAGTTTGGGCGCCAGTTTCGGGTCAAAAAACAAACAAAAAAAAAAAAAAAAAAAAAAAAAAAAAAAAAAAAAAAAAAAAAAAAAAAAAAACAAAAATGTTTTTTAAAAACAAAAGATGAAAAGAAGAAAAAAAAAAAAAAAAAAAAAAAAAAAAAAAAAAAAAAATAGGCGATATTGCTTGACACAGGTGAAAAATACCCATGATACTTAGCGCTCGGTTTCCAAAGGCACTTTAATAATGCTCCATAATCATTGCACCTCAAAGCACACAAACCTTCTATATACATGTTCAAAGTTTTATAAGAAATTTCCAGGGGAATTATATAGACTCAATATAAAAATTTACAAAAATACTTGTAAAAAAAGCCCGATAAAACATTATTTGACGAGACACTAAAAGGTATAGAAACCTGGAAAACTGTGCGACATGTTATGGCTATCGACAATCATATACAGTAGGGGTGGGCAGTGACGATCTTTTTTTCAAAACGAGTGGATCTAGGCCATTTTGGTTGCTGAAGACAAAATCCGGATCCTTTTTTCGCCAAGATTATTTTTTAGGTTGGTAAAACGAACTTTTAAAGTTTTTGTACATGAAGTCAATGGGATTTGTGGTTAAAATTATTCACTTGCCAAATCTGACACAAACACACCATTGACAACTTTATATTACTAACACATAAGCATAGGTATATTGCTACCCTGAATATAAAAACCTGTTTCGCAAGTAATCAAGTTTCACGATTGCATAAATAAAGACAAAATGTTCTTCACCTTGCAAGGAGTAGACTCACTCATAAGCACTGCATCAATTTTCACCTAATGGTCTGAATTATTCTACCACTAAACAACTCTTTACTTACAAAAGGTTTGCCTTCTACTCTACTTTTGTCTGTAATAATGCTCACAGTTGGAATGAAAACTCACTGGCATGGCATTGGCAGCACGGCATGTTATGAACTGGTTTTACAGGCTTGACCTTACAACAATACAATGCCGTCACTATCACAATCGTACAGTCTCTTGGCAATAGTCCTTTTGTTAGTTAATAATAGCATCACTTGTTGGTATGAAAAGACTCCAGTACAATTGGCGGTATTGACATGTTTATAAAGGCTTGACCTTAACAACCATCCCTGTCTTCAAACAATCCATAAGATCTGGGTCATGTTGTGGTTATTCTGGGTATTGCCTTGCTCAATCTGATAAGGAAATTTTGTAAAAATTAAAAAAAGCAAAAAATAAAAAACTTTTTATTTTTCTTGAAAAAAGTGTCTAGCGCTATTATAATGCACCTTTTGAGGAATTTCTAGCAAATCAATGACTAAGATAGTCGTTTTTTTTTGGTTTTTCTGAAATAGGAAATTCCTTTGATTTCAATTACAAAATTTACAAGTCATTTTTAAACAATTATTAAATACTACCGCCTAAAAATTTCATCTTAGGCCAAAAGCTTTCCTGATTTGTTTTAGCAAACCAAAATGGCCTAGAATCCACTCGTTTTGAAAAAATTAGAAAAAAATATCCATTTATTCCCAACCCTAATACTAAGTAAAACACCATATCCTGTGATATTGACCTTTTGCAAATTGTTATTAAAATTTTTGGGTTAAGGATTCTGACAATGACGCAGACTCCTTTTGATCCACTCAAAGCATGCTGAAGATATTTCCTATCTATTACAACCGATGGGATCATAACTTTTTTAAGGCATATGCCTATGTATTAACACAACCATTGTTGTGTGCTACTATCCATTGCCTTTAAGGTCCAAGGCCGAATCGTCCCCAGAATCGCCATATTGTGCGGAAGTTGGTCAACATTTTGGTAGAGAAGAAAGCAACTACTTTTCTCATTTACCTTTGTGAAATCATTTAGCCAAAGGATGTTTGGTCGACCATATTATTTTAAACTTTACTCTATGGGCTTCCAAATCCACGTTTTTAGCTCTCGCATCAAAACGGATTGAAATTCGGCGCGAAACTTTTACAGATGGGGGTTGGAGTGAAGGCCCAATCTTCAAGAATGAAACTTCCATATACTTAAAGCAATATTAGCAGCTTTTTTGAATAGGCCCCAATTTTTCAAAATTCGGAGATTTTTCACGGTTTGCATTGGTAACTGGCTAGTAAACTAGACCTGTGAATGGTTTTAAGCTCGAAAATGTCTATGTCTCACAAACGAAGAATTTTGTAGTATTATCGGGATCCCCGATAATAATTCACCGGCTGCTGTAAACGGCCTCCAATGTGGAATAGCTGGGAAATTGCGCCATATACGTGTCTACGCTCATCCATTAGTTTTTGTTTTAATAGTTTCAGGTCAAGTCAAGTTAGAGGTTATGGTGGCACTATTTTCTAATGGACTGACATAAACATAGCATTTGCAGCTCTGCCGTTAAGTCACCTATGACACCAATTCTAATTACAAAATCGCTTATTTTGTAATAGAAGTAGAACATTATTTGACGAACACTGAAACAGGGTATATACAGACTGGAAAACTGTATGCCGACATGTGATGGATATCGACAATTCATATCTAGTAAAACAACCAACTTGATATTGACTTTTTGGAAATGTTATTAAATTGTTAAGGATTCTGTACAGAGCCGCATACGCATTTGATTTCAACTCAACGCATGCTGAAGATATTTACTATGCTATTACAACCCATACATACCTTTTTAATGCATATGGCCTATGTGATTACACCATTGTTTTGGCTACTATCATTGCCATTTAAAGTGTCCAGGCTCCGATCGTCCCCAAAGCCCCAGATTGTAGCGGAAGCGGTCAACATTTTGGTAGAAGAAAGCAACTAGCTTTTCTCATTACTACCCTGTGAAATCATTTACCATAAGGATGTTTTGGTCGACCATATTAATTTTACACATTACTCTATGGAGCTTACAAAATCACGTTTTTAGCTCTCGCATCAAAACGGATTGAAATATCGGCGCGAAACTTTAAAGATGGGGGTTTGGAGTAAAGGCAAATCTATCAAGATGGAAACTTCATATACTTAAAGCATTTAGCACATTTTTTTGAAGAGCGCCCCCCAATTTTTAAAAAAATTTGGAGATTTTTACACGGTTTTGCATTGGTAACTGGCTATAAAAACTATGTACATGGAATGGTTTAAGCTTCGAAAAATGTCTATGTGTCACAAACGAAGGAATTTTGTATTATTAGCGGGGATCCCTGATAAAATTCAACGGCTGTTGGAATCCGGCCTTCCAAGTGAAATAGCCGGGAAATAGCGCCATATACGTGTCTACGCCCTTCCATCCATTACGTGTTTAATAGTTCAGGCAAGTCAAGTTAGAGGTTATGTGGCACTAGTTAATCATGGACGGACATAAAGTAGCATGTCCAGCTCTGCCTGTTAAGTGACAATCTATTGATCCCAATTAATTACAAAAATCGCGTATTTGTGATAAATACGCATTGTTAGCAGTGCTCGTTCGCCAGGTATCGATTTCCTAGACAATATTACCAACGTAACTGTGCAAAAATATCAAATTTTGACAATTGGGGGCGCTCTTCAAAAAATGTGCCAATAATATCGTTAAATCGGACCATCCCCTTTAAGTTTGTGAGTAGCATACACTTGTTCCATTTAGGGTCTGTTTCACATCCAATTTCGTCATCGTAGTAGCCACGCAGCTATATACCACCGAGTAGACGCGGATAACGTGCCCACTAGACATACACTCGCCGGCCAGGATTCCATGTTTTTGCCACATAGACATTTCTCATGGCCATTTTATTTCGATATTTTGGCAGAAATTTTCATATTCTTATGAAACGATTTTTGGCAATGCCCGATTCGAATTTCGTAGTGATTTTCTTAAAAAATGGTCAAAATTCCTAACAGAGACCACGTGTATTATAGCACCCTTATCTTGTCTGCTATCAAAATGGCGGTGTAGTAACTACGGTGTAGATACATGGTAGGTGTGTGTCTACTCCGGTACTGTCTACACCATATCCACCTTCCCTCCACCTAGGGGGAAATTACAGGGTAGTCATTAGGGTAGGTACTGTAGAGTAGATACATACCCTATAATAACTGTGTACTTTGGAAGTGCTGACGTGATAGACATGTCACATGTAGCTCTAGATGTACCTGAGATATAGGATATCGCACGAGTAGGAATCCGGTCGTGTATATTGATTTTATATCCAGCAAAACCTCTCATCTCTGCCAACCTGTCCAAAATCAACTGCCCCAAGACGTTAATGAAGTGACACGATGGCTGAAATCTGCTGTAGCATGATAAAATAGATTGTAATACGCTTCATGTCTCTCTAAGTACATGTGGAACTGTATATTTGTGAAAACTTCATATACAATCTTGCCACCAAGATTTTTCTAAATCAAAATTTTATGATTCCAAAAGTCATGGGTGTCAAAAAGGTCAAAATATCAAAGGTCACTTTTTTCTGAACCATCATGATCAGTAACTTTCAAGGATTCAAAAGGTATAAGTTTGCCCTATCTGAATGGATATAATTAAGAGTTCAAGGCAAAACATTTCATTTCAAAACTTAAAAAAACCCAAAAACGAAAAAAATAAATAAATTTGGTTTTTAAAAATGGGGCTAAATTGTTTCGTCTTACTGTACAAAGCCGAAAATATACGTGGCCGCCTTGTCTATGACGTTTGATGGGATGATTAAGAATGGCAAACATGGCCGGGGTCCAGAGGGTCTATGTAGATCACTAGCCCTATCTGTAAGTGTCTTACTTTGAGAAGGTGACACACAAAATCTATAATATACAGTTTCTTTAGTATCATCAAATGAAGAATTAAACCATTTTTACAAAAGCGTCCATTCTGGAAATGATGACCTTTAACTGTCCTAGCCTAAATCATCGGCCGCAGATGTACAAACTATACCTTTTTTAGAACCCTTATGATGCAAAACTTTTATTGTTTATTTGTTGGGGGGGAAACATTGATGTCAAAATTTATATTGAAAAAACTAACCACAACATCAATTTCATTTCCCCAAATACTATCTATTCCGCTGTCCCGAGGGCCTGTCCCGAGGAAGTTTAAATCAATCCCACGCTACATGTAATAAGGTATTGATGTAATACGTGCTAGATTAATCCTCTTATGTATGTGAGTCATTCAGTGAAGCATGCAATATAATTAGTAAACCCTTTACCTGGACATTGGCACTTCCTCTAGCCCGACTTTGGCTTCAGTGGTTTCATTTGTTTTAGAGCGCAGTGAACTGACCATTGCTTAAGCTAGGGAGACATAGGCATTCTGGCCAGAAACTTGGGCCCTGATTCCTAGACATATAATTCCTGCCTGTAGGCTATTTTTCATAAACTGTAAACCCAATCGTCCTGGTCTGCCCACAAAATTGCGCTGGCTGCATGTCACACACAGGCCAAACTTTACCATCAACATAAAGGGTTTCAAGCATTATCCGAATTAGGTGCATATAACATCCAATCGATTTTTAAACATTAAAATGTAATCACCATATGAGTTCGTTTTATGTATGTGTGAATATTATCCTTATTTTGTTCTCCATCGCAGAATCTCGATAATTACGGCAATTTTTGGGAACAGGACGCGATACATGTTTATGTTCCGCCTACAACGAGGGTCTGTATGGAAGCAATATAGTGTGGATACTGCCATGTAAGAAATGTGAATAAAAAGATATGGCTTTCAGTATTTTCAGATAGTCGAAATCCCCAAATGAACCGACTTGTATTGCAGTTACGACGGGGTTAGGCGAGAAAATAACGATATTCAATGTTTTTATTTTCATTTTACCACAGGGTGGTATCCACAGAATGGGGCAATGCTCTTCAGCATAAAGTTAATTGTAGTATTGTCAGGCACAACTAGACCAGTCATGGAATGATATCTTCTGCAGAGAACTGTCTTGCACTGTCTGGCGGAAGGGAGATGGGCAAAAAACTCGTGTGTCGGGCATGGGGGTTGGTTATGACGAGGTTAGTTATTATCATTTAGGGATAATAATATACAACAATAATAATATACATTTATATGGCGGCGAGGCGCTCTCTGTTATAAACTGGAACTTGCTCAGAGTTGTCAGCATATAATGAAAATTGGGGCAGATCATTGCGTGACAAGACCAAATATCGAACAGCATTGTACATCGCTGACAATTCGACAGTGTTGAATATTTAGAACTAGGTCAAAGTCATCGACTTTAGTGGCGTACCGAAGCAGTCTATGCCGAGGGGCTAAAATTCCCAAGGGGGTCGACTCACCAGAGGGGCTAGAATTCATAAATCGTCCAGGTGATTACCTCATTTGATGAAATGCATGCGTAGTGGGGGAACAGTGCCGATTACTTTAATTTTGCCCAAATTTATGCTGAAATTGGGCGAAATTCCTCGAGATGAGGGATGAAAATGCATATTTTGTTTCATATCGTCCCAAAGCCCGATGGGGAAACTCCCTCCCCCCGGTCGGTACGCCACTGCAAGACTTCAATGAGACCCAGTGATGAGATATGGCGGACTGAATTGTTTTGGCTATTATAGTCTATCAAACCAACAAATGGTTGACACGTGATTAGTTTTTAACCAACCATATTAGGTAACTAAATAAAAATAACCAACGTTTTTAACAACATTGAGCAAATAGAACTTAATTAACATTGAATTAAAAGTTTTAAAAACCAACGTATTAATCACCAAGCCGTTGCCCCACAAATGTGTGGTTCACTTGGTAATCCTAAAAATGCCGTTTATTACGGTTTTTAACCCACAAATGTGTGGTCCACCTGTATCCTAGGTTTGATTACATTATCAACAAGATAAAAAATGTAATCAATGGTTTTAAAGTTTTTGTAAAAATTTACAAAACATCAAAGGAGCAATACTGTAGATAAATCGCGCGATTCTATTACGCAAGCTTTAAAAAACCACTCGCTTTTTGTTCGAATAATCTTGATAGTAATATGTGGCAATTTCCATTACAGAAATAGCTGTCTGTGATGTTACATTAAATACCATATTTCGTTCTACACCACAGCAGCGCTGCCCAATACTCAAGGTCGAACAAGAATGCGTTAACCACACACAATTCCATTTGGTTGGTTTAACATTGCCCATATGGATATGATGCGGTGTGGGCGTAGCTTTAGCGTTGGGACAAAGCTGATCAAGGAGCTGAAACAAATTGGTAAATTAGAATGATAAAAAACCACTTCACATGAATTGCTTCCTCCCAACACAACCGGTTTTACAGTGTAGGAATTATGTTTGTATTCAGTTTTACACTTAGTTTTCTTTGAAGAATAGGTGTCAAAGAGACCATGCAATACAAGCACATTTTTTGAAGAGCGCCCCCAATTTTATATTTTTTGTACAGTTATGTTGTAATTGTCAAGGAACTACAACCCTGCCACGAGATGCTCAAAAATGCGTATTTATCAAAAATAGCGATTTTGTAAGTAGAATTGGGATCTCAGACTGTACTTATGCAGAAGCTGGAAATGTTAGGTTTATGTCCGTCCATGATGAAATAGGCCATTCAAGAAAAATGACCTCTAACTTGACTGCCTAAACCAATAAAACCAACTACTGAATGAGCGTAGGATGCGTACATGGTGCATTTCCAAGGCTATTCATATTGTAAGGCCGTTTCCAGCAGCCGTTTTAATTATTATATCGGAGATCTCCGATATTAATGATTCTAATTACAAAATTCCTTCGTTAGCGACACGACATTTTACGAGCTTAACCATTCACAGGTATATTTTACTAGCCATTTACCAATTGCACCTTGTAAAAGTTGCATTTAAAAAAACAATGGGGCGCTCTTCAAAAATATGCTTAATCATTGCTTTAAGATGCCTCTTCCTAAGAGCTTTCATTTATTTCATTTGTATAATAATTAAGATTTAATTAAAAAAAAAAAAATTATCAGGTTTTTTTTAACCCTGGTTCTTTACACTTATACAGACAAAACCTGATACCGTATATACATTGGGCAATGCTTATGCCCGTACATCTATCAATACTGCCAATTTCGTTAACCATATTAAAAATAAATCGATTCTCTCGCAGTCAAAGATTCAAGGAATGATATGTTTAATTCTTCGTTCTAACAAATTTATATAACAGCGTGCAAGTCCACAACAACACCTCTTTTTTCATCACTTCACTTACTTGTTTTGCACACACTCTCATAGCGAGTCAGGCATTTGTTTGAAGAAATTAAATCTACAGTTACAGATGTTTTAAGTTACTATAGTTGTTTTGATTCAACCTCATATCCTTTTGCAACATTCACGTGGAGTAGAAACTCCAATCTCCGAATTCATCATTCACAACAATCATTGGTTTGCAATTAAACAATCTTCTTGCTGAAGTGATAATAGTACAATTGCAGGCTATAATCGTCTTGTCTTGGAGTGCAATAAAGACATCTACTTTTTCATGGTTTTACAGGAGAAACATTTTTTTGTGTTTGTTATTCATTCATGTGCGTTTGAAAATGAAATTGCATTATTACACAGGATAAAAATGCATTTCTTCAAATATTATACGAATGTTTTATTCTCACATTAAATGACTAATTAAGACAGTTTTGATAATTGAGGCGGCGTAACTATAACAGATAACACAAGTTGTAACCTACCCGTTAAGAACTATATTGCACTCAACTGGAAATTCAATTTAATTGCAACAAAGTCGTATCCACACAAATTTTTAAACCTATTTTGCCTATAACGTTTCAATTAATGAGACTGTCAGTGGAATATATATTATCAATTATCGTAATGACGTAATTTGTCATATCTACATAAAAAACTCAATTTCGCCAAAGTTACGACTTTGTTGTACTCACATGACGATTTTTTTTTCTCTTACGGTGTTTTCCTAAACGAGAATTGTGTGGAGAGTTTGAAGAAATCACTACTCTCTAAATGTAATAGAGTCGAAAGAGTGTGAAAAAAGAACGAAAAAGTGGAATGGAAGACAACACATTTTGGAATGTTAAATCTTAATTTACTCCATGAATCCATTTCAGAATTTTATCTCTAAATATAAAAAAAAGAATATTGTTTAAAAATTCAACTATTACTCATTTCCAGAGTGTGTTTGCACTAAAAATGATTGTCCATTCATTTAACTTCTTCAAACTAGTGAAAATTTACTCTTTTACATGTGCTCTTCAAATTCCCAATTAATTTTGAAGCCACATTGTCTCTCTCATTCATATTTGAAATTTACATTATGTGATTTTATTGTCATTGACGCTATACGCGTTTTCAACCTGACACCATTAATGTTTTCAGTACATAATCAAATAACGTGTGGGGGAGAGAAAATTCCATATTTGATTAAAGAATCCGTCAGAATCTCTATAAATAATTTCAGACTGAGTTGAACTATGTATTTCCACTGAATAAAGCAAATCACCTTTCATTTTTCACATTGTAAGAAGCACTTTCGGTACGATACAATAGTCCAATCACCGCATATGACACTGAATAAAAAAAATCGCAAGGGTTGCAGATGAACTTGAACCTTGATCAAATCACTGAATCATAGTATTTGGTTGTTGTTTTCTAAAAACAACAACACATCTAGGATATTAGTGATTGCTTAAGGTCAAGATCAGCTTTCATCCTTGCACATTTTTTTTTATCACGTAGGATATGCCTTGACATCTCTCGCCGCATTTTAGCTGTAAAAAAGTTGTAAGGGCTGAATAAAATCCTTCGAAAACTTTTTGCTCTTGAAATGGGATCATTGATCTGGTTTCCTCAATTAAATCGCTATCACGTTAATGCTTGTCAAGATGTGGGTATTTCCCTTTCGAAGTTTATTAAGTAATTTGAGTTTCATTATTACAGGACCCTTCACGATCTTTATTGGACTTCAACTACACAAATATCACATGACTCGCTTGTTCTACGATAAATTCAGTGCCTACACACGTTGAAGGATCACTGGAAGCGTAATTTAAGGTCAGTGTGAACCTTGAGTTCCGAGTATCATTTTGGTCTGGTAACTTCTGCAATATTTGATTATTGTAATGTAACAGTATCATTTCTAGAAAGAAAATTGGCGATGAACCCGATGATGGCTCAGATTAATGTAAACCTTTCCTTCATTTTGAGAAAATACTAAAAAACTGATTTTTGGCCCCAAAATTTTCAACGCATAACAAAAACATTGAATTTTCATGATTTCATGTTATTTTTTAGAAACATACAAATTTGTCTATGGCCGGTTTTTTTTCATTTTTTAAAAAAATAGAGCTTACTTTTCGAATATAAGGAAATGTCAAAAATGTGTTTTTACCTTTCTTTTCCAAAATTTGAAGTATAATATTGGCAGAATATCTTTAGTTAGAAAATCGAAATGAAAAATTGAGAAACCGTCCCTAGAGAGCCGATTGCTATCGTATGAAAGTAAACCTTCCCTTTTACTTAGGTAATTTTTGAGTTTATCTTGTCTAGAAATTTCCCAAATTTGCGAAAATTGAACATTGAGAAAATCTGTGTTTTAGTAAAAAAGTGACCTTTTTTTTAAAAAAGTTCCATTTCAAGCTGTCTCTTTCCCAAATACTTTACCTTTTACTTCAAAATTGAGTATGTTGTGGCAGTGATGAAAATCATCTTTATGGCACTATTAATCAAACCTCTTTTGTCTTCCACTTCAGAATCAGAAGAAATTGAAAGTTCATCTGGTCTAAATTATCGCTTGTTTACATTTTCAAATATTATTTTTAGTTTTTCCAAGATGCGTTGTCGCGCAAAGTACATTAAACACGCGCACCGCTTCATTACGCAGCAAAATTCCACCACGCGATGCTGCGCCTTGCGTCCCTGACGGCGCGTAATGTGCTTAAATTTCCCGCCGTTAAAGACCATGTGTTTTTTGTGAATTAACTGGTCAAATAGCTGTTTAAATCGGCCAAAAAAAATACACTCAGGATTGTCCTGCATGGATAACCTTTGTTGTTAACGATAGAACCAGGTGATGTTTAAAATGGTGCAAAAATCAGAAATTCGTGTAAAAAACAAAGCACTAGGTTAACACTGCCCTTGAATTCCACAATAGCTGGATGCTTTCTTGATGAAGACTTGAATTTTATATTTAAGATCATGGTCCAGTTCAATGGCGTACGATACCGGATCTTCTCTCACTACTCTCTCTCTCCCCTCCCTCTCTCTCTCTCCCACACACACACACACACACACAACCCACACACTTCCCCATCTATATTCTATTTGATTGTAACAATTTCTGAATGGTCGGATAGTGTCAAATTTATTTTTGCATATACACAATCCAGACAAACCTACAGACAAGTAAATAACCGTTTTGATGCATCGACTAGGGGGAAGCAATTGGAACCTTTCGGACCTACACCTAAGAGATAATAGCGACCGCTCCTCTACCAACTCTGGGTCGTTAGCTTAATTGGTAAAATCAAGTATACGTTGCTGGTTCGAGTCCGGCCCAGCGCATGTGGTTTTTGTGTCGCAATGTGCTTAAGACATGAAAACCATAGGATCACACTCTGTCCACTGTTGTTGTAATCTGATGTTGATTTAGTCGGTTGTTGTGGTTTGAAAATGGGTTTAACATTATGCTTTTAATATCCCCATACTTCACTGGATTTAAACCAAACTTGAGTCATAGGTGCAACGTGAGATCCCGCATTTGCAGATGAGGTCAAAGGTCACATACCAAGGTCAAAGGTCATATGAGGTCAAGTTGTAAGATATAAAATTGACCTGAATTGAAAAGTTGAAATTCAATTGGAACCAAACTTGGTTTATGGATATTACAAGCAAACTCTCATTTGTTTATGAGGTCAAAGGTCACATGTCAAAGTCACCGGTGTCATGAAATAAGAGTCCCAATATGTTATACACTCCTAACCTGACAAATTTTGGATGGACTACTTTCTTGCATGGCATCCGAACAAATGGCCTAAATGTCTAAAAATGCACTAGTTATATGTAGAAAGTGGTGTAATTTCATGATTTTATGATTAAATGGCATATGGACAGTAAATTTGAGGCAATTTGGTCCGCGCTGACCAATTTCATTGGCCCACCATGAGCCTAACCGTCTATAGAGCATCTTGTGTTGGGCGTTTTAATGTGCTCTGCGTTTAGTGATTCATAACTAAACAAATTCTGGTCACTATATGTTGAAAAATTGGTCATTTGGTGATTTTTATCTGTACGTTGGCGTGATATTGTTGTATTTCTTCTGTGAGAGTTTTAAATGTGAAATAAACGTGTTCAAAGTTGTCAGTTTTTCCATAGACCCACTGTGTATTAGTGAGTTAGTGGTGGTAAACAGTATGCAATAGCTTCGTCCAAATATGTATTCGTGCAAGCTCGGACACGTTGATATCCGAGATTATCCAAGTTCTTTTACACCGGATCTTATAGTTTGTTCCTCTCTGCTGTTATATTATAGGGATCAGTCCAGTTTACCAGCACTGGTGATCGCCTTGGACCAATGCGTCTCAGGCAGGTACAGAGTAAGTAAAAAACAATTAATTTTAGCCTGATTTATATATAATAACAACTCATAAAATCATTACGGTATATAAAATACTTTGACATTATTGTTTTTATCATTAAAGCAAGTATAACCACCCCCAAATTGATCTTCTTAACCTTATTTTCCTTGCAATAGAACGAAATAACAATAACTTAGGCCTCATGTACAAATATTTCCATGTCAAAAACCTGTTTAACCAAAAAAAAGATAAATTCTCAATAAGGATCGCGTTATGGCTTTAAAGTCTCCACTTAAGCTCTCCGCCTCCTTTGTCTGTCTCGATCTGTGTGTCTCTCTCCTATCTCGCTCTCTCTCACACACACACAAACTCACACAGACATACACGCACACACAACACAAAAAACCCAACACAAACAAAACAAACACAAAAATACAAAAACATTTACGTTCAACTGCAAACACATCAAACACGCATGCAGACGCGCGCACACAGCGATTGCACTACCTTCTTACAGGAGTGATTTTCAGAATTGTCTTTTTTGCTTAGGTTGATTTTTAACTATTAATTTCATTACATTCATCACATTTATGCAATTATGGTTTGTTAAATATTCAATACTTCCACAATGAATGGAATAAATTTCAGTGAAATTGATAAAAAATGTTGTGTTTTCATTGATTTCAATTTCCTCTTTTTTTTAGTCTAAACTCTTGGAAATAGAAAATCAATTACAATATTGAAATAATACTGCCAAGAAAAAAAATCCAGTTTTACTCTTGAAAAAAATACTTAGTTTATGCTATTTTTTTTCATTGCCATAAGTATTTCTGAAGGGAACTATAAAATGAGCAGACTGCACAAAAATTGCAACCATTCTCTTTTCAGTCGTTGTAGGTCTATAGTATAGACCTACATATTATGTTGATGACTTGCAAAGATGTTTGAAGGGAGTGGGATTTTGGATATATGGCTTCAACGGTCATCTCGGGGTTATATGGGGTCAGCGGAGACAAAATGACAAAATCATAAGAGTGCCATAATTATCATAATAATTCATTACCGATTCCTAATAATTGGATAAAATTTATCAGTATGATATTGCATTGCTAAAACCTTAGCATATGAAAATAACAATATTTTGGACAGGAATACATTTTTATCGACTAATATTTCATTTTCAGACGGCATCATAACACATGTTGGTTTTTATAACCCTGGTCTGTCTGGTCAAACACTAACTTGGACAAATGAACCGCCAGTTTATTGGGAAAGTAAGTGCCTGATATGAGTTTGATGTTTAAGGTAGAGTCTTATTTTTCATAATTCTTATTTTACGTATTATCCAAGTTTTATATATGTGTGTAAGATGTTTCATTATCGTGAACCATAATTTATTTGAATTGACTTGAAGTGGTTTCTGCAAGGCAATGATATATAATTTGGACCTTAGAATATCTTTTCAGCAACTATTTTTAAAATCCTGCACAGTAGGTTTGAAATGTATCTGTTTATAGTCTGAAACTGACTAATCAGTATTGTAAATGAAAGGTACAGAATTTGCAGATTGAACTGATATTCATCTGAACGCAGACGCTGAACCACAAGTATGCAGCAAACCCCTTTTACGCAATTGTTTTAACGTTTTGCCTTTGCAAACTCGCGCTTCACACTTGCGTCCTTCCGACAAATTTGCAACTTGTGTTTGTCATGATGTGGTCAATGACGATGATAAACTAGAATAGTGCAAGCGTTATAACCTAATTGTAACGCGCCAATGGATTCAAAGCTGTCACTGTCAGTAGGGAACCTTCAACTTGTACTGAACTCTTTGAGTTGTCATACAGCACTTCCATTGCTCGCAACTTTAAAATTGAATAGAAACTTAATATTTGCTGTAGTGAAAACATTTTACATATAGATTTAATATTCGTGAACAAAAATAACACCACATATCACGTAATATTTGGGGATAATACAAATCACGTAATATTTGGGGATAATACAAATTTTTAAAGATTTTGACACATACCCAAAATAACTTTACGTGTGATTTTTAACAATATTTAACTGAGCAAAAACGTGTAGCGTTAAAAGTTTTACATTTTACGATCTACATATCACAAAGAAACCCAACATTTGGAGTATTCGTTTTTTTATTTTTCCATTTTTGACAAATATTGACAAAATGTTGCCATGGTACATTTGCATTCATAAAAATACAAACAATCATGTATAAAATCTGTATAACAATATGCTATTCCGTATTTCAAAAGCACTTTAAATTGTCTTTCAAATTTAGGTTTTGTAGTCTTTCCTATTTACTTTGTCTTATAAACCTGTGAAACGTTCTCGTTAGGGCGTTCTACAGACATTGACGAGCAAATAAGGGAAGTTTACATTTCATTGTGTCATATAATTTGGGCACTTCGGTATTTTTTGCTAGACGGCGAACCTCCTGCAGATTCTTTCACAGAAGTCGACGAATACCAGATGGTTTCTGTTGGCCTGTTTTGTGCAATGACTGTGTGTGCTCTGTGCGGGATAGTACTTGCGGTGTTCTTCCTTGTATTCAATATAGCTTTCAGCAATCGGAGGTCTGTATTGCTATTATTTGTTTAATAGATTTGAAGTAAGATCCACACCAAGAACAAGCCAGTATTAGTTAACGTGTTTACTAACTAAGATATATAGACTAAGTTTTAAGCATTTTACTTTTCTTTCTATAAACTTATTTTATTCGTCACATTCAATTCCATGATTCAGGATCATCAAGATGTCCAGCCCTCGCTTAAACAATCTCATCATCCTTGGAGGTCTGCTTGTTTACGTGTCCATTATTTTCCTGGGATTAGATGTGAATATTCTGTCAATACCTCAGTATGAGGTAACTTCCAAGGTATAGTGGTCAATTAGTTAGAAATGTAAAGATTAACATTTCAATTACAGGCATGGTAAATGAAATATATAATTCTGTTTTGTTAATTTTAGATAATTTTTTATATTACTGAAAATATCCAATGATATGAAATTTTTACCATGTTGTTATACTCTATAAAATTAGGCTTTCACTTGGTGGTTCGTGGTTGGATTTTCGCTGGCGTTTGGTGCCATGTTTAGTAAAACGTGGCGGGTTCATCGCATATTTACTCAAAAGAAACCTGTTCCATTGAGGGTAAGTATTATTCTAAAATATTTCACTGTTGTCTGGACTAATTCTCAATTATTTGAATTATTGAAAGTAACAGAGGGCTAAAACGAAGAGGGGGTATAGTGTTCTTTCCACAATGCAATTCTTCCAATACAATTTTTGCACTGGTTGTCACATGAATTTATAGTGACAAAAAGTACTTAAATGAACAGAACTCATCCCAATCTTGCAAATTGAAATACGTTTTGTTACTATAAACTCATGTGACAACCAGTGCAAAAATTGTATTGGAAGAAATGCATTGTGGGAAGAACACTAAACCTCCTCTTCCTAAGACCAGTTCTGTTGTACAGTTGGGTACAAATCAATGATTACAATTGAAACCCACTGTTGAAATGGTGGCCGAGGTCCGGTAACCTTTCAGTACTTAAAGGCTGACTCAGAGATTTTGAAATATAATCTTTGTGTGTAATAATTAAAAATAGTCATCAAGAACTAAAGATAATAACCTAACATGCACGATTCCAAAGTTTGAGATGAATCGGAGTTTCGTTTTGATGCAGTAAACATTTATATAAAGTATTACGTGCCATAGGATACTGTGTATATCAAAATTTCCTGATCCGGAATTTTATAACAAAGTTATGATTTTCTATATGAAGGACTCCGATTTGAGCTTAGCTATTTCACACAGTGATTAGTATATGGACATGCATTGTGTATGTGCACTGCAAAACACATGATTTCTTTGAAAATTGAGGGCGCCCTCCTCGGGAAATCTCTGAGTCGGCCTTTAAAATACTAAAATGTGACTGAATCGGTATAAAAATGATAATAATTATAGGCTTATGTTACAGATGTCAAAACTAGGACGATAGGCCATGGAGGTAGGTAGCACATATGAAAATAGTGCGTTTGAATCCGTAGACTTGTTGTTTTGAAGTCCGTTCATTAATTTGAAATGCTGTTTGAAAAAAATAATAATAAGTGAGATTATCGATAGTTCACGACAGCCATGCATTCACGCAATAGCATTTCTAACCTTTACATAGATTAAAGATGGTCAGCTAATCAGCCAGGTGATATCACTTGTGTTCCTGGATCTTGCTGTCCTTGCACTGTGGGAGATATTTGACTCTCGACAAGCAAGTACCTACAAAGGTATTGTGAAGGTAGGTGTAGTTTGGTTTGGTATGTGCGCATGTTAGTGATATATGAGCGTAGGTGGGTGTCTACGGGTATTAGTATGGGTGTACTAGTGCTAGAAAGTGGTTTTTTACCTCAACAAATCGCAACAGAAACAATTTTTGTGTTATCATACTTCTAAATTGTCACAGAATAATGTATCAAAAGTCTATGAGGAACATGTAAAAAAATGGGAGAAGTTTTGTACAGGGGATTTAAAAGTAAAACAGGTCTAATTGTTTTTAAACCTACACAAATTTATTCATCTGGCCATGAGGATTAAAAAATGTATAGTTATTTGTTTCAGGATTATAGGTTCATGACGGTTCAAGGTCATCCTTGGGTAATTTTGTTTCATAGTGCTCCATTTTTGACGAAACCTGTCTGAAATTGTTTGTCTGGTCAAATCCTATAAAAATAACAGAAAATGCACATTTGTTCTGCATTTGACATTTTAGTATGTAAATAGATGGTATGTATTAGGATATATATAGACCATTGTTACATTTTGACCTCTAATTACGTGACCAAATGGTAAAATGAGTGCAAGTGTTATATTTACTGGTCCTTTGGGACTATATGAAGAATTTGCGACCATTTCGAAAAGAAAAGATTCTGAAAATTTTACCTCCAGGCTGACCTTGAACATTTACTGCGCTATAACTATTAAACTATAATCCACAGATAGGGCAAACTATACCTTTTTTAATCCTTAGGATATGACGAAAATTTTGGTATAGATGTCAGTACAATTATACTTTATATTTCCCCCTGTACAAACCTTGCCCCCCCCCCGAAAATGCATGTTCCCTGCTCTTATACTTCTAGACTTTTGATATGTTCTCTCATCATTTCTAAGTATAACAACACCAAATTGTTTCTGTTGCAATTATTGTGAGATCAAGCCATTATTTTATTTAAATTTCTTGCACTACACGTTCGATGTTATCTACGGCTTGTTCTTTTTCCTTCACCTTCAATGCAAAGTACAATTTGTCAGAATTTTGCTTAGTTCTCTTACCATTTCATATTGATGTGTCGACAATTTATGTATGTCTAATATACTTGGACTTACAATTTCATATTGAAGTATGGTATATTTATCTGGATCCAATATACTTGGATTTGTACTATAACTTGATTGCAAGTATTTTTATTTCATTAGTAACGCAGAAGTAATTCTATTCCTAAGAAGACCGCAAACGCTATGCGGTGTGTTTTCATTTTTCCCCGCCTATAACTTTGGAAATTATTTAATTGATTTTACAATATAATGACTGTTTTGCCATACAGTCAGCTACGAACGTTACTTTAGGTATTTTATTTACTGTATGGGAGAGAGTTTACCAAGATCGATGGGATTTTAATAATGTTAACGCGGTTTCTATTACAAAGACTTTACCGACTGTTAGGTTTGAACACTAATTTAACCAGTTATGTCGTTTTAAATATTATCCCAATTGAATCTACTTAAAATAGAAATAAGCCCAGAATAAACGGCACCTTTTGAGTAAAATGTTGCCCATTTTCCTTCCTTAAAATAGCCTTGATACTCCAGTATCACGCATTCATTTATTGAATAACTGTTTCAAAATCTAGGATTGACACGGAATTTAAATATGCTGACAGAAAAGTAGTCGCATCATGATGGGTAAACTATTTCAAACCATTCAAACCGGTGTTGGGGTGTTGCAAACCCCTAGAGTCTTACATCCCTTTGCTAAACATAAGACTCGGAAGCGGTGAATGAACCATGTGATAATTTGAGGTTGGAGGAATTCAAAATTGGTTTGAGCACGAAAACCAAAAATTAAAAAAAATACTTACCTCTTTAGACCCATTCGCTTTAGAAACGCATAGAATAGAAGCACGTTGTCACAAGGATTCTGGTTGTCCAAGAACACATTTGATAGCAGGCGAGTTCAAAACATATTTTTTGCAGGAAATTCAAGGTTTCCTGATATGATGGTGTCATTACAAACCCTGAAGGATTTCGAAAGAATTGATGACATGCATTTTGCTTTATAATTTTTTCCAGTTGTCTTCATTTCATTTCAGGCTGACCCAAACGATGATAACAAAATAATAACAGAAGTATTTGTCCAAAATGTATCGAGGTATCAGCTATATTGGATGGGCGTTTTATTCATCTTAAATGGATTGCTCCTGGTATTTGGCGCTTTTTTAGCTTGGGAAACAAGAAATATCACAATGCCAGCGCTAAATGATTCCAAGCTTATCGGTATGTAAATCAATATTAACTTTTGTAGAATTCGTTAGAGGTCTTGCATGTTCTATAGGTTGTATATCCTAACCATGGCTACTAAACTTTGTTTAAGACTTTAAAAACCAAAATGCACGTGCTACAAATAGATCATTTAAAATAGCCCGTCAAAATGTAGGCAACACTTTGAAGAGTCACACGAGTTCTTCGAGGTCACGCGTTAAATTGATGTGCATGACGATTACTACGAGAACGAGCACGCTTTTGTTAGAGGATACGTAGGAGCGAAGTGGAAAACCGCTATAATATACCGTTTGGTAAATGATATGACTTCTAAATATTCTTTCGAACATTCGAAGTTTCCAACGAGCTTTGAAATGACAATTACCTTTGTCATTGACTGTTTTCTTTTCGAACTAACTCTGCTGACCCAAAAGACCACTGCATGCCTAAATCTGCCAATTCTGGTTTTTTATTATTTAAAAAATCCCACTTTTCTTAATAGTAACCCATTTCATTTAGACTTCAAAAACCGTCTCAATAGGCCTCATAGGTCTTGATCGAACCACCCAAATTCCGATATCGTATCAATAGCGAATGTCTAAAAGATCTAAAAAATGTCTAATATGTGAATTTCATTCAGAAATTTCGGGGCATTGTTTCGGAACATTATGAAATCGAATCTTCAAAACGGGTTCTCCGTAGACTGATAGGTCCTGATTGGTGTAAAAACAAACCCAGATTCGATATCTCCATTAATGTCTAATTTCTATTAGGCGGCTACCTTACCGTGCTTTTGCTTCCTAAGGACGCAATCTCTAACCTATTGATTATATTCTTTGCAGTTCTTGCGATAAGGTGCACCCTCCGTGAAATTGTTACAATTTGAAGAAAGAACTTCCTTCAAGGAAAAATTATTTTCTTTATTATATTTTATATTGTGGTCCTATCTTGTAAATTTGAATGATAAAAAGAATGTATCAATCCCAGCAGTAACTTATTTTAAGGAAAACATAAACCCATTTCACATCCATTCTTACACCACTTTCATACTATGTGACGTATTATTTTTGTAACACGATTGTAAACAAATCTTTCCGCTTGTGGGTTCTGTTTTCTTAATGTTAAACATTCTTCATTATTCTCTGAATCCTCGATTTCAGGAATGAGTGTCTAACAGTGGTTATTATGTCATTTACCGGTGATAACCCGTTTCTTTGTCGTGGTGACCTAGCGCAAACTATGCACTCATGTCTTGCTGATATTGTTTCAACACTGTTCACATTATGTCTCGTAATTCATTCCAAAGGTAAACTTATCTGTATGTTTGTCTTTAAAGTGTAAAAAAGATGTGTTTCCCCTCAACATACCGGGTTTCTCAAAAAAGAAACCCTGAAGCGCCCTCTATTCCACGAAGAGAAAAAGATAAACCATTAAAATAATACACTCTGAAAATACATTCATTATTTTCCGACACCGAAAAGATCTTTCCAAAAGGACACATATTGACCGAGTTATGGCCGATTGAAAATTTGTACCACTTTTTCATTTTATCCACGGATTGTTACTTTCCATGGTTACTGTCTAAGTTGTCTTTAGACAATACACCTTCTCCAAGCACATTCTTTCGTTCATTATTTCTTTTGTTTTTGCGACAAAGACCAGTACTGATATTGAAAAGGATAGTTTCAATATTATTAGAATTTGCCTCA
Source organism: Ophioderma brevispina (assembly GCA_023653785.1). Classification (NCBI taxonomy): domain Eukaryota; kingdom Metazoa; phylum Echinodermata; class Ophiuroidea; order Amphilepidida; family Ophiodermatidae; genus Ophioderma; species Ophioderma brevispina. Next base: position 35,795 of record JAMKCH010030673.1, on the reverse strand, counting down.
TTCTTCTTAACTGCGCTGCTCTGCCCCTGCCACCCCCACTTTGCTGCCTCTAAGACTATGACGACGGATGCAGGCTTGCGCTCTCTTTTCCATTTCAATAATTGACTTCTAATCATTCTTGTCCGTCGGATGCTTTCAAAGGCAGCGGTTATTCTATTGCGAAGTTCTGGCAAGTTTGCTGGTGGTTCCTGCTTAATGTTTCCTCTAGGGCGAAGTCTAGCGGAGTCAAATTATCTGGGGATCTTCGCAACAGAATAACCGCTGCCATTGCAAGCATCCGATGGACAAGAATGATTAGAAGCCGATTATGGAAATGGAAAAGAGAACGCAAGCCTGCATCCGTGTTACAGACGGCCAACTTCCCCAAGTAGGGGGAAGAGCAGCGCAGTAAAGAAGAATGAGGCAAGATCTTGGAATTTCTAATAATTGAAACTAAAACTTTTCAATATCAGAACTGACCTTTGTCGTAAAAACAAAAGAAATCATGAACAAAAGAATGAGCTTGCAGAATGTGTATTGCCTAAAGACTACTGAAAGAGTAGCAATCCGTGGATAAAATGAAAACGTGGTACAAATTTTCAATCGGCCATAACTCAGTTAATATGCATCCTATTGGAAAGATCTTTTCGGTGTCGGAAACCTAATGAAATGCACTTCAGATGTATATTAATTTGTATGGTTTCCTTTTTTCTCCTCGTGAAATAGAGGGCACTTTGAGGGTTTCCTTTTTTTGAGACACCCGGTATGTGTTGCATATTCAAAGAAAACACCATATTTAGTCAGCCTCACAGACTCTGACCAGCTGGGAAATGGTGTTCACTTATGTTTGAAGTTGATTTTAGGGTAAAATTTTCCGAGGAATACGATTCCCATTTTGAGGTTCAAAATTCATAATAAAGTTATAGTGGCCTATTCTCTTAATTATAGTGTCTACATATAGGTTTTCGGGCATTAGAAATTGATTGGAACCACTCGAGGGGAGTCGCGGGGGTGGCCAAATGGCTGCCTTTTCCCACAAATTTTCCTATTTTGTTTTTTCATATAAATATATATGTGATCACTTTCCCACTTTATGTGCTAATCAGATTGTTCTTTTTGGCCCTTTTTTTTTGGACGGGGAAAAATCTAACCTAGCACTTTTCAATATCACAAATGGCTGCCTGGTGCATAAAAATCAAAATGAGCGTCCAAAAGGCAACCAAAATAGACCATGATTGAGAAGGCTCCTTTGCACCCCCAAACAGGCCTGCATACCGGCAATGATTCTGGGGTGCCCCTAGGACCTATGTTTCAGAACAAGGAGTATTTGGGAACATTGTTAAAATATTGATTTTGAATGTATTTTTTTTAAAGATTTTTTAGTTTTGTAAATTAATTAAGTGGCGGCCAAGCTGTCACTTTTGCCCATATCTCCATTTCTGAGCCTTTTAGACGTCTGATTCTGTGTCTTTGTCTATGTTTTTTTCGCAAGAATCAAGGAACCATTTATACATTGTTGACAATATTGGATCCGTTGGATTGCGTATTTGGTCGTAGGCGGCCATTTTGAAGTTCAAAATGGCTGCCAATCTGTCACATTTTGCCCTATACCTCTTCTCTGGGCCTTGTAGAAGCAAAATTCCAATGCCTAGTTCCCAGTATTTTCAGGGTCAAGGAATTCCAATAAGAAATTTATAGCAAATATTGAATCACTAGCTTGTGTCATTCGGATGTGGCTGGCCATCTTGAATTTCAAATGTGTCATCGAATTACATCTATTTTAACTCATACCCGGTATCTGAGAGAGAGAAGCAATTCTGATGTCTATCCTCAAGTTTTCAGGGTCATGAATACATTTGACCCTTGGGTGTATTATGGCTGCATTTGGTTGTTGGTGGCCATCTGGATTTCAAAATGGGCCCAAGCAAAAGTGGTTTTTTCCATATTCATAGCTCTGTAAACACATTGCAGTGAGGTACTTATAACGAAATGTCTTTCAACATACAAGACATTAGGAAAACAGGATGTTCCCATACCTAGCAAATTGTCATAATTTTTCAGGCTAGTTTCTTTTTTTTTGACTCCCTAGTTTAATCGTTCATTAACACTTTAAAGGTGCAACGAAGATACTACACACACATACTCAGGTGTCCCTAAAAAATCGAAAGTACTAAATTTTGCACTGATAAAATTACCCATCTGAAATATTACCTCTCGTCTAGCCATTTTTGTAACAAAATTGCCGAGGGGGGGGGGGTGGTTACTCACCCCCCCCTGTTATTTTCGTTACTAACACCCGTTCCTGAAATTTGGTACCAAAGGAGGCTTAGATTTTCCCAGATAGCATTACAACGTTGGTACAATGTTGGCCCAACTCACACGCTATGGTGGGCCACGTCGACAAGTGACGTCGGGCCAGCGTCATTTTGTCCGTCGGGCCAACGATGGACATGCGTCGTTTTTTGACGTTTGACCAATGTTTTGCAGCATTGTGTCCACGTTATCCCAACCAGAATAAAACTATGTTTTGCCATGTTATATAAAATCACTAATTGGCTCCATGATTTTAAAAAGAACATTTCCTATGGTTTTTCACACTGAATACACCAGTATAGTTTAATATCTTTGTTTGGTATATTATTATATAGTACTGAAATCGACTTACCTCCTTGACCGTGATTCGTACCAGGGACCTTTGTATTAGAAGACTGACGACTATCCATTGAGCTAACTTGTCCTTCTTGATATCAAAGGGCAATATAAATTAATCATTGTAAAAATTTCAACAGTATAGAAACACACACTAGTGAAGACTAAAGACTCATAAAAATGGCGAAAGTACGTCACAGAGCTTCACCTCAGGTGAAAAAAACCCGAAAAGCTCAAGGAATCCCTGTATCACAGTGAGAACAATTGCACAAATCGAAAAATATAGTCCTGCAAATGCCATATGTTGTATTTTTACGCACAATGTTGGGCTAAAAGGCATAGGCCCCTTAGTTTTGCTGAAACTCTGTCGGTTTTGGCTAGAGGCCTACTATATTCCTTTATTAATTAGGCCTAATTAACACAATATTTATTATTATAGTCTGCGGGACAACATATATTGCCACAACGTTGGCTTGCCGACGCACAAACGTCCAGTTCCCCCACCATTTTCCCAACTCACCCCGACGTTTGGCTACCAACCATAAAACGACCATTCACTCCACAATTTCCCCAACATCGGCCCAACGTTGGCCTGTCGACCACAAAACGACCGTTCCCCCACCATTTTCCCAACTTGTGACCATCCAACGACCATTCCCCACCGTTTTCCCAAGTCGGCTGATTGTTGGTTTGCAGACCATCAAACGACACATTCCCCCAATGTTTTCCCAACATCGGCTTGAAGTTGGTTTGCGGACCATCTAACGACCCAAATCCCCACCCGTTTCCAACGTTCGCGGCTGACGGTTGGTTTGTTGACATCAACCAGCAATTTTCCCCACCGTTTTCCAAACGTCAGCTTGGACGTTGTTTGGCCGACCATCTACGACCAATTTCCCCGTTTTCCCAACGTCGGCTGACGTTTGTTTGCCGACCCGACCGTGACGACGTCGGCCCGACGTCAGTTGGCTATCTGGGTTTCTTCTTTCCATTGGTACCAAAATAAGTACTACGTCCCTTATGACGTCACCATGAGTCATATTTGAGGAAAAGTGCGAAAATACTGTATATAGGGTGGAAAATTGATATTTGCATTTTAGCGACTCAAAACACCCTATTATGCTCTAAAATGATGTCATTTATAAAACTATCATTTGCCATCATTATAGTCAAAACCGCATGAAAATCTGATTTTCCTAACCTTTTGGCGAAAAATTGAATTTTGCAGCTGTGTGTCTATGGAAATGGCAGTATTTGCTGACATTGCAAACTTATGACGTCATTGTTACATTAATGCTAGGCATGTTGGTACTCATTTTTTGGTATCAATTTAAAGAGGAGAACAGTTTTTCTGTGATGTTCCTTGGTTTGTGTTAGGCATGTTGGTACTCTCTTCCGGATGGGGGGGGGGTGGTTACCACCCCCCCTATCATCACTTTGGGATCAACCCTTGTATCTTACTCTACCCGGTGGATGTTTGTTTTTGGATGAAAAGGAGGCGGACCTGACACTTGACATACATTAACTAATTTGTCACCAAAAAGGGGTTTTAGGTCAAGCCGGGGAAAAAACCTGAAGGGGGGGTGGTACCACCCCCCCCCCCCCCTTCGGTAGACGAGGTTAAGCTGAGAAATGTTTCCCTGTACAAAAATTGGGAAATTTCTAAATTCGTATAGGAGCAAATACGAATTCATGCCTATGTTTTATAGTGAAAGTAGTTTATATAAGCAATCAAGATCACCTTTTTCTCTCTTTTAAGACATTTCTTGCAATAAATAAAGGTAAGAACTATTAAGTGTCTACTCCATATGAATTATATTAATGAAACAATATTTGGGGTGGCTCAAAATCTCTCGTTGCACCTTTAAGTTTATAAGATCTTGTGCACATCCCATTTTGTGTCGGAAAACACTCGACATTGGAATTTTTTACCAAAACTCTGGTCATTGATGGGGTTACATCAGCAACGGCCACATTAATTCACTTCAAATTCTTTATATAATATTAGCGCGTACTATCAGCTGACATAAATAACTCCTGTTAAAGACATGATGTGTACACTCAGTGGACAAACTTATAAAGGATGCATTTCGTGTTCCGGCACCTCTGTTTTATTCATTGTTCACTAGAAGACTACTATATATCCTTCAGAAAAGCTTATTCACAAGTTTGAGTTGATCCCGATCTTGTGGTTTTGTGTTCTGAGCCATTGGGTTTTGTTTCCCACGGTTTCCACAGCCACTGTGCTGTATTTTCTCTCCGTTTAGTGACAGAAAATACAAAATTGGGCGAATTTCTTACAGATAGACGACCGAATTTGCACGTAAGATTAGGCACCGTAGATTACTAAGGTTAACTGTTCAGATGATACAAAACTCACTTTGTTGAGGTAAGTCGGGGGACGACGTTGTGGATCACGAAATGCCCCTTTAATGATCGGGTATAAATCAAATGTTTTAATGCTTTATTTTCAAATGTTTTAAGGTCTTGCCCCGGTACCTTCTTCTCCATTCACTTCACACACTTTTTAAGGGTACCAGAAGTCAAACCACCAACTCTTTGTATACCCTCTTGGAACTTATAATGCAGGCAACAGACTTCCATATGAAAAAAAAGCACCAAAATATGGAACTATTCTTCCCAGTTATCTGCTGTAACTATAATAAAATGATCCTATCACAGCTTTATAGTATTTATGTATACATCTGTTCATGCTTAAATGCAGGTCCCCTTGGAATCAGTGCTCGTCCACTGAAGGTGCTACTCTCTACAATGAAAGCTTAATAAATAATAAATAATACCACACACACAAGAGTGCACAGGACCTTATACACATAATTGATAATACCATTACCTAGGGAGTCAAAAAATAAGAAGAGAAAAAAAAGAAATTGCCTGAAAATTTGACACATTTAAACTAGCTATGGAACATCCTGTCTTCCAATGTATTGTATGTTGAAAGACCTTTTCTTTTATAAGTACCCCACTGCAATTTGTTTTACAGAGCTATAAATTGGCAAAACACTTTTGCTTGGGCACCATTTTGAATCCAGATGGCTACCACACCACAATGAGCCAATAATACCATCAATTTTCTAATTGTATTAATTGACCCTTAAAACTTGAGGATAACACACAATCTTGCTTCTCTCTCAGAGTCGGGGATATGGGTTAATTTTTTTTTCAATTAACGGCGTCCGAATCGTATTCCCTCGGAACTTCAAACATAAAGTGAACACCATTTTCCAGCTGGTGAGGGTCTGAGAGGCTGATTTATTGGCCTATTCACATTCAATATAGGTTCCACAAGTCTAACATTTCCCCCTTACATTTGTTTACAAAATAAAAAATTATATCGCCCCTAACGCCACTTTTCACAAAGCACGGATCGGATCCCCGTGCACACCGATTTTCACTCAATATAATACATGAAGCAATTGTTCTCGGTCGTCCCTTGTCGAAGGGGGGGAACGGTCGTAACAGGTCATACGCTGGTTCCCTGGGACTTTGGTCTCTCACCACTTCACAACTGACTCAAGAGTCCCGAGCCATTCGCGATGCCAAGCGCATCTCATGGACCACGTCATGAGTTATTTGACTGAATTTCCGTTTTTATCACTAGAGCACCACTATAAGTTACGAGACGCCAGGGCAAATTGCCACAGATTAGGCAATCTAAAAATCTCTTCCGTACAGAAAAATGCATCGTAGTAACCATAAAAAAGCCATGATTTGATAGGAAAAACCAAACTTACGTGATATATAATATAATATATATAAATATTGTATAGTATATATATATAATATATATATATCTATATAATCATATATATATATTTATATATATATATATAATATCTTTATAGTATATCTATATATATTATATATATTATATATCCACTAATTGAGTCTTCGAATTTCTTATGAAAAGCTTATTCACCAAAGTTTGAGTTGATCCCGATCTTGTGGTTTTTGTGTTATGAGCATTGTTTGTTTCCCACGGTTTTCCCAACAGGCCCACTTTGCTGTAAATTTCTCTCCGTTTTGGAGAAAATACAAAAGTTGCGAATTTCTTACAGATACGACCGGAATTTGCACGTAAGATTAGGGCAGCACGTAGATTACTAAGCTACGGTTCAGATGATCATCAGCTAATCTTCAACTTATTTTGAGTAATTTCCGGGGACGACGTGTGATCACGAATGCCCTTTATATAGGGTATCTATCAAATGTGTTAAATGCTTTATGTTCAAATGTTTTAATGTCTTGCCCCGGTGTATCCACCTGTTCTTCTTCCATTCACTTTCACACACATTTTTTAAGGGTACAAAGTCAAACCAACGCTTTGTATGACCATCTTGGAATTAAATCAGGCACATACTTTCCAGATGAGAGCAACAAAATTGGAACTAGTCTTCCCAGTTTATCTGCTGTACCTATAATAAAATGAGTCTATCACAGCTTATATAGTATTGGTATGTTATACAAGTTCATGCTGTAAATGGGCAGGGCCTCCTTGGGAAATCAGTGCTCTCGTCACTGAAGGTGCTACTCTGCTTAAAGAAAGCTTTAAATAAATAAATAAATAATACACACACCAAACAAGAGTGCACAGGACCTTATACACTAAGTGATAATGACCATTTACACTAGGGAGTCCAAAAAAGAAGAGAAAAAAAAGAAATTGCCTGTAAAATTTATGACACATTTTACTAGCTATGGGAACATCCTCTCTTCCCAATGTATTGGGATGTTAAAAGACATTTTCTTTATAGAACCCCACTGCAATGTGTTTTACAGAGCTATAAATTGGCAAAACCACTTTTGCTTGGCCCACCATTTGAAAATCAAGATGGCTACCACACCAAATGAGCCAATAATTACCATCAATGTTCTAATTGTATTAATTGACCTTAAAACTTGAGGATAAACTCACAATCTTGCTTCTCTCTCAGAGTCTGGGATAGGGGGGGGGGTAATTTTTTTTTCAATTTAACGTCGTCCTGAATCGTATTCCATCGTAACTTCAAACATAAAGTGAACACCATTTCCCACTGGTGAGGGTCTGTGAGGTCTGACGATTATGTGCCTATTCACATTCAATATGAGGTTCCACCGTTCTACATTTCCCCTTGACATTTGTTTCAAAAAAAAAATTATATATCCCTAACGTCCACTTATCCAAAAAAGCACGGATCGTGACCCCTGCACACCGATATTTCAACCCAATATAATACATGAACATTTTGCTCTCGGTCGTCCCCTTGTGAAGAAGGTCGTACCAGGTCTACGCTGGTTTCCCATGGGACGTTGGTCTCTCACCAACTTCACAACTGACCAAAGAGTTCCGAGCCATGAAGCGATGCCCAAGGCGCAGGGAACCAGTATGATGGGATTTGACTGAATTTCCGTTTTATACTAGGACACCACTATAATTTTACGAGACCGCCAGGTCAAAATTCGACCACACAAATGAGGCCAATGGTCATCCAAAACTCTCCGTACGAAAAATGCATCGTAGAAAAAAAAAAAAAAAAAAAAAAAAAAAATAAACCCTAAAAAAAATGCCAGATTTTGATAGAAAAACAACTTACACGTGATTATATATATATATATATATATATTATATCTATATATTAATATGGATATATAACTATATATATCTCTATTATATATATATCTATATTTAGATATATTATATATATTATATATATATATATATATATATTATATATATATATATATCCAAAATATGAGTCTTAAAAGTCTTGAGGAAAAATCTCCCAGTCGATTGCAGGCATGACGTCATCGGAATTCCCTATTTTTTCGAGCTGTGCAATTCAAGCGGAGAGCAACTGAGCGGCGATTAGAAATCGATGTGCCCGCTTTTTTAGGTGGAAATTTCCCCGAGATCTGCAAGAAAATAACGCTACCTCCGTTTTTGCGGTGATCGCCAGGTTGGTGGTCATTTTCCGAAAAGGAAGGGATATAAACGGTGTTGGTACTGGTAGCCTATTTGCTACAGATATGATCTAATTTACAATTCCACATATTCTTGTGGTCGGAAACATTGGCCATTATGTAAAAAATAGATATAAAAAAGGATTCAATCTTTAAAATTGGCACATTGATCATTCCGTCTCCGAAGACATCGGACAATCGCGGCATTTCAATAGTGAATCATGTACGCGTGATGGAACTACTAAAATGTATGGTCTTACCTGACTTCCAATAACTATAATGAAATCCCTAACCGACAATAAAAGGACAATTTCACACCTTTTGTTTTGTATTTTTAACAGCGCAATTCTCGAGATTAAGTTGTCTTTCCGTAGCCAAGACACATCCTTTCTCACAAAATGGATACATTCTAAACCAAACGTTACAATGTGCAACTTTGCACAATTTTGTTTAGATTGTAAAATAATAGTTACGAATAGGTTTTTTTCGAACGTTTCCATTTTCTTAAAAAATCCATTTCTCCAGGTTTTTTTTTCTATGCCATAAATTTATGTATTAGTAAGTGCGATTAGTATAAACGTGGCCTTTTTTAGGTCCGCCATTGACATTTATGAAATTAATGACACCACTTACCATTTCTTAAAATATTATTAAAATCTGGTGGCGGGGTGAAGAATTTTTAATGCCTTTCATCACTGTCGAAATTCAATGAACATGAGGACATTCCAGAGAGAGCGCGTCGCCAATTTTTTTGCAAACCAGGGTTTTTTTCATTATTTGGAATGCTTACTACACGCAATGTATTTTAAAATATAAGTCCCGGTGTGTATCACATGAATCAATCCGTCTCTAACAACATTTGCATTGTGGTCGCATTCGGCCCATTCAAATACAATTGTGGCCCCCCCCTCCCCCGTTCGTAAAAAAGGTGGGGGGGGGGGGTTGCGCCCCCTCCGGACACATTGAGCGCCTGATATGGACAGTAAATGTGAGTCCATAGTGATTGGAGGATGTCCCTAAATCATGTAACATTCTCTATGTTAATTACAAGGCGGGCTTCAGGCGCCTTTTGTTCTTTTCTGATGCCGTTCTTCTTCTTCTTCTTCTCTCAACATATCAGCTGTCTTCTAGCTCAGTCACTGTTTGACGTATTGTGACTAGACTTACACCAAAGTGACCGCGACTTGGACCATTATGTCACATGACAATTGACCCCTGTGGGGCGGGGGTGGGGACCTTTGGCCTGGCCACAGGCGTCAAATATGTAATTTTTTTGTCGAAATTATCTTCTCTGTTACAGCATTACGCCTATACACCAACTGGTCAGAGGAACCACTGACCCTTGCTTCTAGTAGGGTGTTCAGGGATAAGGAGTCAGGGGGGGAGTCATTACGGGGGTCATTTCCGTGTTTTGAAAGCCAAAATTGTGAAAAATTATTCAAAAAATCGCTGTCCTTACAATTAGTAGCAGAGTGACGTCATTAAATCACATGTATTGTTACCAAGCCATGGTTTCGGTTGTCCACAGTTTCAGATCAAATGTCATTAAGGGGTCACTTCCGGTCAAAACCAAAAATAATTCCAAATGTTTCATTGTGTTTTATCCAAACCCAAGCATAGTACAGTAACCTAACGTGCAGATATGCATTCATGTTACCTGGTGTAGCCATGTAATTTTTATTTTGAGGTCAAAGGTCATTAAAGGTCATTTTCGGTGTTAATGTAAATACTTTACAGAATTTTTATCTCCAGAACTAGCAGAGTATAATTTTTTTGTTTGCATGGAACATCCATGTTTTGGTTGTGTATACAGGTTTTTTTTTAATACCGGGATCAAAGGTTCCAATTACGGGGGTCAAAAGGTCAATTTTGCCAACAATGGCTAAAAAAAAGACGCAAATTGGTTAGATCTCAGCCTAGAAGACAGAGTAAAGCACCGTCATTACTGCCTTTATGTAACATGGTTGGGGGAGGTGATGAAGAATAGGTCTATGGATAGCTCTCGACCCCAAGTTCAAGTTCCAAGTCAAAGGTCAAATCTACAAACAAGCTCCGATGATCTGAAATTTGTCAGGGATAATCCTTGTTGCATCATAAATACAGATCAAGTTCAGTTGACCCCATCCTTGACCCAGGGGTCACCTTATATCGGTGAAAAGGTCAAATCCCTGACATGCGTGGTGTATTGAGTTGACACTCAATACTATTGATCCTTGTAAGTTGTTAACACGTAAAAATACATTTAATGACATTTTGGTGAATGTGTACGGGTCAGCGGTCAAGTCACTCAATGGGGGGGGGGGGGGGATCATTAAGGGGATCACCATCCATTCCCAATACGGCCGCCTTGTAAATTAAATCTGTCCCAGGTCTAGTTTTGCTCGGTTTTTCAAACTAAGGACTCACAAAAAAAGTCATAGTCCCCAGATGAAAATTGGGTTTGAGTCCTTTGAAAAGTTTTCTTTGAAACCAGTCAGAGATCGACAACCACAGATTTTCCTCCCTAGCAATGATCAGTGAATCATCAATTCTTGAAAGTCGGCGATCTGCTAATCGCTTGGCTCTTGCCACGCGGATACACACGGGATCTTCTCTTTGTATTAGATAACACCTGAAGTGAGTATGCCCGATTCGCCGTCTTTATGTAATGAGATGATGATTTAGTATTTTATGTCGTGACACTACAGACAATCAAACCACGGTTTCCTATAGGGACGATTACGAAGCGGGCAGTTCAAAAAAAACAAAGTTTGAATTTTATTTTGTACTTGTTGTCCATACAGCCTGTCTCAAAAAAATGGACAATCAGAAAAAATTGTTAAATATGAAATTTTTTTTTTAAAATATAGTCATTCTACTTGGCATAATATTAAAGAACAAAGACCAGGCTTCCAATGGTGTGATGTTTTCATTTATTTTCTTTTGTCAATCCAGTAGATATAATCAATTTAATGCGATAACCAAATCGATTTTGTGCCACTTTATGCATGGGGTCAGAGTTGTGCTTCGCCTCCAGTTATGCAATGCTGTCCTTAACCTCAAACAAAGTTGCAACTTGACCCAAAAGAGAACAAACCGATTAAAGTAAACACAAGAAGTCCGAGTTTTTTATCGACACAAGTTTATAGTCAACATAATCATTTCATGATAATACTTCTTTTCATAAATAATAACAATACAATTTTATTGCCCGTCCAATGAATAGAACTTTGAATTTATTTCAAAATTTGTATCTATTAAAATCATGCCAGAAGGAATGTAATTGAACCAAAATAACACTCAAATCCAAGAAATGGTTTTAAGAATTTGCACTATCTTTGTGCATTTCTATTATTGAAGTCCATAAAAATTTGAATTTGGAAGCAAGTATCAAAATGTTGGTAGGAATTTGTGTTTCATGATACTTCAAAGACCATAAAACGCCTCCTCCAGATTGTTGTACGCCGGCTGTAAGCTCATGGTTCTCTTCAACAAAAGAACGTATGTCGAATGTTAATTCACTTATCTTTAAAGCCAGACTTACTGATCATAAACTTCCACCATTAAGTAACCCTTAAGTTTTTCTTTTTGAAGGTTAAATCCCTGCTCAAGTGTGAAATACTTATGTTTTATCAATTCCATTCACGTTTTTCACGCAACCAGAAAGTGGCACAACTCGATTTTGTGTCCTCGTAAACTGGATTTTTCTCTCGATGGAAACAAAGCAATGATATGAACAAAAATCTGGAAAGCCTGCATTTTCTCTTTAATATGTGATGTACAATACGACTATTATGTGAGATTTATAATATAGAAAAAAATCGGTTTTTGATTGTCCATTTTTTTGAGACAGGCTGTACACCTTCGAAACGTTCTGGGTAGTGTGATGTCCAATCGATCAAGTGCAATTATATAAGAAATTCTATTCCTCGAAAATATCCTCCCCTGTCAACTTAATTTTAATAGGCGATTCTCAATCTGGTTTAAATGAACGTTTGTGAATCGCTTTGTTTCAGATCAAGATGCGGAACGATTTATCCCAAGCACCATGGTGACCGGGACAATACCAACAACAAATCTCAACAGCGTACCAAAATACACACACGAACGAAGACCTATTTAAGCGTATCACTACACCCAGTCTACCATTACCAGTTGTTTTTAAGAACTGGCATTTGAAGATAAAATATTTTTTATAACGCGAAAACCCGTTTGCTTGTCCATAAGCGTAGTGGGCTGTTACGTGACGTCACACAGCAAAGGCGTCCATTAAGAGGTGATGATTCCCGTAGGCCGCCCTAGTTTTACCTGAAGTTATGGCAGCAGACTGGAATGGGAGCGATAGGAATGCTATGCCAGAGACAATCAAAATATAATGGCCTTAACGCCCGCCGAAAGCCTGTAATCGAAGATCTGATTTCACTTCCAATGAAGCAAGATTTTGAAACCGTGGTTGAACGTACGCACAGTGTTTATGCATGGGGAAGTGTCCAACGAAATGAGGGCCTTTGTTAGGATAGCATCGGCAATGGACCCGTATGAGTGACATTCCACTCTTCTTTACATGTCCCCTTTAACCAACTGTTAAATAACTGTGTACTGAGCACTTTGATTACATTCTTTATCGATACTAATTTGTTTCATAAAAGATTTAAAATAGATTTAAAAGGACAAGACTATTAAATATACAGGTTCTTGCTTGTCATGCTTGTATAAAACAGATACACGGGATAAGCGTATTGCGGGTATAAAGGATTTGGTAATTTTAATGGAAGCCTGTTTTTTTTTTTATTTAAAAAATATTTTTTACTATAATACAAACAATGTAATTTTTGTGTTTTATTTGTTCTTGATAAGTAAGATACCTATATTTTAAAACACTTCCTCGCCTGTGCCAACAAAATAGCAGAAAGTATTCTCAAATTATAAACTCCTCAACAACATGGAAAGTAAAAATAGAATTTGTGGACCGATCGGTCCCTCGGCCAGCCTAAAATATGTACGAACTTGTGAGTGCCAAAGGAGCACTTTTCGATATCACCTCACATTTAGCCCCACCAAACAGAGGACTTGTATGACTGTAACTCTTGTTAGTTCAGTCTATTTTTACGCTGATTCTTCCTACCGGTCATTATTGCACCAGCATTGTATCATTAAGGGTCATTATAATGGACACATTACCGCTCACATTAGAGTAGGATATTTTGAAATTGGAACTGTTTGGCCTTTCATTATGGAATATAGAACGGGTACGCTGTAATCGGTGGGTGCCACCTTCAAGGTCAAAGAATTAAGAGTGAAACGCTCTACAGAGAATACAGCGGCTTACAGGAAATACTTAAAATACAAAATTAATACACGTAAGTCAATAAAAATGTGCAATGATTAAAACTAACTTTACCTTAATGCAATCACTATATCGTAAATTTGGTTTGTTTGAAAATTAGAAAGCACATCTACTATCTGTGTTTGAAAAAATGAAAGATCGACTGAAAAATTCTAGTTGCACTTTGTAAGCCACCCCTTTTTCTATCCTATGGGATTTACACACATTAAACTTGTGTTTTTGGGAATGTACAATATCATGAATATCATGATGCCTTTGTCAACTTAATGTTATATTTTCTGATTTAAACAAGAACTAATCACTGACTCTATTTATACCACTTTACCAACTGATATGACCAATCCAAACACCAATTCATTTGCTAAGAGTTTAGTCCCATGGCCTAAGCTTTTATCTGGCCTTTGGTTGAAAACCTTTTGCATTTGCACATCAGGATTAATTGGGTGAGATTTTGCGTGAACATTTACTATGCCAGTTCCATAATAAATTACAGTTACATTGATAAGTGCGACGAACGCTCACTTTCATCGTTACATAATTTATACCCCGTATATCGTATATACATTAACGTAAATATCTTCTTACTGTATAATCCCATTGGAATGGGATAAAATGAGGTGTTGCTTACATACTTTGTCAATCTGCTTTATTTTTGCATTCGATTTCTTTCATTTTTCAACACCTGAAGTATGTTAGTGTGCTTTCTTAAAACAACATCAAATCTATGATTAGTGATTTTATCAAGGTACAAGGTCATCTACAATCTTTTGCACATTTGTTTTATTCACGTAGTACAACATATAGTTAACTAACAAATCCAAATTAAAAAAATAAATATCAGGAAGCTTGTACCAGAGACTGGGACCAATGACATTCGATGATCAGACACCAAATCTACGATTGGTATACGATGTATACATAATAAGTCGCGCGTAACATCAGAATAAGAGGACCGTAGCCTTCCTCTAGTGCATCAGAATACGGTCGCAACACATCGAGACCATCAGTGAGGTATGACGGAGCTTGTCCGTAAAGGGACTTATACACATAAAAAAGGTATCTGATAAGTTCCTTAACAGGCAAACTAGTGCAAAAAATTTGAATAAAATAATGGTTTGACCTCAAAATAATGGCAACAGAAACAATTTTGGCGTTGTTATACTTAGAAAATGATGAGAAAATAACATATCAACAGTCTAGAAGTATAAGTATCGGGGAACATGTGTTTGCAGGGGGCAAGGTTTGTACGGGGAGGGGGGGGGGTAAATATAAAGTAGGTATCATGCACCAACCTTTTGGGCATATCCAAAAGAGCTATACGCGCGCCAGTATACAAATATGGACTGCTATGAGTGGCATGCCGTTGTGAACACTAGAATGAAACTATAGGCCCAAGGTGATCTCGAAACCATAACTATGCCCCGAGACGTAAGCCGAGGGGCATAGTATGGTTTCGAGATCACCGATGGCCTATAGTTTCAACCATGTCCCGACATAAAAAGCAGTCAATATTTGTTTTATATACCAAATAAATTGATATTCTTGTCATCTGCTTGGTTAAAAGAACATTCTAAGCCCAGATTCTTTAACATAGGCCTAATATGTGTAGGCCATGGTTTAAGTAACAACAATTTTGTGTAACTTACCGATAGTTCTCCAGGATCCAAATTCTAAAGTGTTCCAATTAAACAATCCAAAATTATAAACAGCAAAACGCGAAAAGTAACAAGTTAAATTCCAAAAGTTCCACTTCTTCAATTCCATGTCAACATTTTAAAAAGTCCGCATCATGTCTCGTAAGTTCTTCCTGCCACGATTGCAAAAGTACAGCGTTCTAGCCAGGAACATCTTGTCCTGTAGACCTTGTGGATCATTCAAATCCAGTGACTCTTGAATTAAGGCCATGTCCTCTGGCGATATGGGATTTTTGTGCTTTACAACACCCTTACTAATCCTTACCTTGCTGTTTCAGGGTTGCTGAGAAACATTTGAAAACTCGTAAAGAATACCAAAATCTTCATGACCTATGATATCAACTTTCCTTGTGTTGAGGAAGTGACGTTGGAGTCCAAACGTATCGCCATCATCGACTTTTTGCTATACAAAGTGCCATTTTTCTGTCGGCAAGATACGTAGCAAGTCATCGAACTCCGAATTCGGCAACCTTTCCACGGCCTGCCGATTGGTCGTCACCGATGTCAAATAATCCTCGAATATTTCACGGCGTATTTTACCTGCCGTTTGGTATTAGCACTATCAGCTGCGGCTATGATTCATTTAAGACCTTCGTCGTCTACAAGCTCAAAGCGTGGCGGTGATTCAGCCATTTCGTTGCCCGTGTTCGGTGGGTTTGTTACCGGCTTCGGGAACCAGCACTGTGTGTAATGTGAAACAAAAATTCCTACAAGCGATCGTCTGCTTCACCCACAGAATTGTGAACCCGGCGAGTTCGCGCTTTAATCATCTCATTACCGGGCGTGGTGCGAAATGTACACTCCTAATACGGATGATAGTCCGTACGCAGTCCCCTATCTGGGATCGGTGTCCCGGTCATAGTTCATGAATGAGAGGCCCGCTCTCCCCGGGCTAGTTCATTTTTTGGTTCAATTCTTGAGGCTAGTTGGATTTATGCCTCCACTTTTAACCAATCAGATGACAGGATCTATATATGAGGTATATAATTGCTAATTCACATTTATTGCCAAATAGATTGAAAGGCCCGCCTCTGGTCAGATATGCAGCATGTTGGCGACCATGATCTTGGTGAGCCATTGCATCTGCATAATGCTGTTTTACTTGTATTGGGCTTGACTTTCGTGCTTCCTTCGATACCATTGACCATGGTATTTTGATTAAAGGCCTGAAACCATTTTTTGGCACCATGGCCACTACTCTGTTCTGGTATAGACATATCTCAATAATCGTAGTACCCGAGTATGTTAACCATGTAATGGCCAGCATTATCTTCAACTACTCTGTTCTTCAAGTTCAATTTAACAGGTTGTAGACCCAGCAATATTTCCATACTTTATGCTCTTCCAGTCGGTGACATTTTAGGAATCATAATGTTACCTTTGCACTCTCAAGACCATGGTTTGATACAAAATTCCTAATGATTGTGAGCGCGTTCTTCGAGTTTTTTACCTGTATATTCGCCATAAATATATATCTGTATGTCTAAAAACATGCTGCAGATAAATCACGACGGAATTTCTTGTCTTTGCAACGCCTAAAGATCCATGACGGAATATGTCCATAGTAAAGGCCTTGTTGGACATTGGCTAATTAATTTCAACAACATCATAGTCAGGGAGTGGCGCTTAAAACCTGGCTTACTGAATTTTGCGAAACGAAACACGTGATGGGCACGCTGGGCACCAGTTCATCAGTATATTTTTGTTACATCTGAACTTTTCCATACACCGTTTCTCACTAGTCGGATGATCGGAACATTTAGTTTGTTTTAGTTTCAGGCAAGTCAAGTTCTAGGT
Organism: Ophioderma brevispina; assembly: GCA_023653785.1. Lineage (NCBI taxonomy): Eukaryota > Metazoa > Echinodermata > Ophiuroidea > Amphilepidida > Ophiodermatidae > Ophioderma > Ophioderma brevispina. The sequence goes on along the minus strand of JAMKCH010030673.1, from coordinate 18,389 downwards.
TATCTTCCAGCGAGGATGCACTATTTTCATCATGACTGACATAAACGTATCATTTCCAGCTCTGCATTTAAGTCCAAATCTGGGATCCCAATTCTAATTACAAAATCGCTTTGTTATATAAATACTCATTTCTACAGGTTCTCGGTTCGCAGGTATAGTTTCCTAGACCTTACCAACGTACCGTGCCCAAAATATCAACTTTTGAAGTGAATTTAAAATCTATTTAAATCGTGTTAAATGCACACCAATATACCCGTCTTGTTAAGAAGTTTAAATGAAGCATGTTTGTCTCTATTTTCTGACCGGCAGGTTACACAAGTATAATGCATAAAGGTTGAAGTCTCATGGGGACGATGCTCATTTTGTTTGAATGTGGCGTCAGATGATTCCTCTTCTAATACTGAAGAAGTAATGCATTTTAAAGGGACATTTCTTGATCCCAGTCCCCCCCCCCCCCCCCCCCCCCCCCTCCCGCCCCCCCCTCCCCTCCCCCCCCTCGTCCCCCGACTTACCTATAAAAAAGTTGAGATTTTTATATCATCTGAATCGATTAGCTTAGTACTCCATGTGTCCCTCATCTTACGCGCAAATTCGTCGTATCTGTAAGAAATTTGCAATTTTGTATTTTCTGCCGTGAAGGACAGAATTATAGCGCCCCCCCCCCCCCCCCCCGCACAGTGGTCTATGGGGACCGTGGGAAACAAGCCTTCGCGCAACACCAAACCGCAAGGTCGGGATCAACTAAAAGTTGTGAATAAGTTTTTTCTGAAAATACAACATTTTTAAAAAAAAAAAAAACAGAAGGGGCTGGAATCACGAAATGCCCTTTAAAGCAATAATAGCACATTTTGGAAGAGCACCCTCAATTTGTGTTAAAATTTGATATTTGTGCACAGCTGGTTGGTAATTGTCTTAGTAAACTATACCTGCGACGACACTGCTCAAAAGTGCCGTCTTATCATTGTGATCCCCTATTACCAGTACGTATTGCAGAGCTGGAATGCTAAAGTTTAATGCCATGCCATGATGAAATAGTTCCACCTCAGAAAATGACCTCTAATTTGACCCTCCTGTACCGACGGAACAAGTAGTGGATGTGCGGTAGACACGTACCTGGGGCAATGTCCTGGTTATTTCATATTGCAGACGTTTTCAGCAGCATTTGAATTATTATCGGAGATCTCCATATTAATAGTTCTAATTACAAATTCCTTCGTTTTGCGACACATATAGAATTTCGACCTCTACCACTCGCCTATTGACTCACAGTGACATAACGAAAGGATCGCTAGAACTATCCCAAAGTTGATCAGACAAAAAAGAGCTCCCCTCCACTGCCCACCATCTCTAAGGATAAAATCCATCATGTTCGACATTTTATATTTTGCCCAAAAATTTCCACAGGAGAACTCTCCTGGACGTCCCTATTGTGGCTTCTCAATCTGCCCTACTTTATCTCATAGCAGAATACATAATACATCCTTCACAAACTTGTCAATCTCTCCCTCTCGTACGTTCGGATTCCTCCAATGCTCTCCGTATCTTTGGACTCTTGCCGTCCTCATGATGGCCAATTCCTATTCAAAGGATATATTTCGCTGTATACCACCTCTTTCTCCTATCTAGATGCCAGGGCTAACAAGAAACCCTCCACGCCACCATCCTTAGTCTCCTGAACTCTCTACGCACAACACTTCAGTTTCAATGTGACCGTTTACTACTTCAATTAAGGTGTTTTCCATGGGCGCCAAACTCGGTTTCTGGTCTTCGCTTTGCCATCCATGTTTGTTACTTTCGATGAAATATTATTTCCAAGCCTAACACTGTCAAGTTCCCACTTTGTCAGGAGGTACATCGACGACATTTTGGGTTTATAAATGGACCTCGCGAATCACGTGTACATTCATTCAATTCGTCTCCAACTTTTCTTCATCCACTAAATATTTGCTATACTCGTCCAGTCACCCCAGAAATGCAATGATTCATCCTACGCTCAGTTCAAAAAAGCCTTCGACGGATCTGCGCAGCAACACGACTTTGAGTCAAACTGGAAGAGATGTCTACTTTTTTCCACAAGCGCAATTATCTGCTGATACCATCACATCTGCTTCTCAACATATTCAAAACATGGGACAGAACTACGCTCCTTCTCCTTCCACTCGTTGCAGACAATCTTGATCGTAATCCCTTTGGGGATCAATTACCATCCCAGTAACATTCCTGTCGTTAAGTGGGTTGACTGAGTGTGATCTTGTTTTACGCGCAATCTGTTTTGAGCGTTTAGCATTCAATTTAGCACCACTTCGGCGGCAAAAGAAAGACTTTGCATTCTGAGGTGCGAAGTTCCACTCGCAGATATCGTGGATCTCTGTGCGTTTATTCTCGCGAAGAATTAATCAAAAACAAATCTCGTAATTGCAAGTCCTCACGCCCGCTTTTCAGGCACTCGTTCACTGTTTTGGCTGCGTACCGAATGTGCGCGATCTTTTTCTTGCGGCCGGACGAGGCGCCCAAATTGTTAAAAAAAGACTAAAATTGGAGTTGGTTTAGGCATTTACTGAAAAGTAGTCGTGACCCCCATTTTTCATTTCAAAATTTATGAGAACGACATCGGGACCTCAACCTATTTAGAATTTACAAAATTTTATCGAGAAGTTTTTATTTTGTAGGCTATCAAACGTCAAATTTTTTACTTTTCCCCATTGACTTGCGTGGTTTAAAAGAGTTACAACATACCTTTTTGTTTTGGCTATACAGTCGAAACCCCCCCCATTTTTTTTTATTCCAGATTCTAATCAGCACCGTTGTAAATACATTATGGAGTTGTGAAAATTTTATCGAGTAGATCACTAGTACGTCAAACCCCTTAATATAATTCGTAAGAACTTCAACATTCTTCGTTCTCATGCCATCACAAAGCACATCGTTTACCACGCATCCATCACAGCTTTATCGCCGTTACGCAACATCATGGACCAAGTGGTCCGTGCCTCCCACCCTCATGCCTACCAAAGTTCGCAGATCCTGCCATCGCCACGAACGACCCACGGGTTAAGCATTTTGTTCTCTTCCCATTTTTACTGGCAATCTGACAACTCATTATGCCATTAGTAATTCAAAGCTGCAAAGATTATTATTGGTAAACAACATATCACCTTAGTCCGTGCTATGCAGCTCATCGCCGCGCCGGGTTTCTCAATCGAGAACAAATGATCTTGGTAACCAGTCCGCTTCTTACTTTCATAGTGCCAACCACACCCGCGATGACGTCAAAATAGTCTTTATGATTTCAACTTTGCCGCTATGTTAGTCCAAATGATATAATCCAATAGTCTGTTTATCATGTTATTTGGCAATTGCGGTAAGACAATGGTAATATAATGTAAGTAAATGCATGTCATTGTTTAATTTTTATATCATTATCATAATTCTGTGCAATTGTCGTATGGCTAGTAAATGTGTCGATACTCTAACTCCTACAGTAACCACACGTTGAATGCAAAAAAATATTCACTCATACTTTGTTGAATTTTCAAGTATTTAAACCCAGTCACATGAAACTAGGCCACTGATTTACACCATGGTAGTTGCCTCAATGTTTTATGTTTAAAATTTTATGCTTACAATTAATGAATCGACAGCCGTACCTTAAACATTTTACCTCTCATACCGTGTCAATAGCTCTTATAATTGATAACTTGTAATACTTTGTAGCACGCATATTTCGACAATTAAGTTTTTATGGGTTCTGGTTTGCTGGTCTTAACCATTTTTCATTGTCTCCTATACGCGTCGAAATTTTACGTTGGCTTATCAAGGGGAAGGTTCAAGGCCAGCTATATCAACTTAAGTAAGCATTCAAACATAAAAAATACGAGTGTGAGTAAGCGTTTTTGCACCTGCACCAAATACACTTTGTATTACATGGAACGTCCTAAATGTGCTTTTTTTTTGCCAACTTTCAAAAAGATTATCTTCGTTTATTTTTATTCATATCATTCTCCGACCCTGTAGACATAATCACACTATTACGTTTATACATTCGCTCCTCAGATTTTGGTTTGTGTCATGAGTAGACTAGAGTAAAGACTCTTTTAGCGGAATAAAGCCTGTCAATCCTTGTTAACCTTTGATCCTCTGTATAGAAGATTTCAGCTAGGCTAATTCCATGCAGTCTTACATGAAGAATAAACCCGATTTTGGCTAAGTAACCTTTGAACAGCTGCAAGATTTGCATATGATCTGCCAGTTCTGGGGCATCACTCCATTCTTATAGTGTTGACAACAGTCGCATAAGTGTTTTAATCTTGCTGATAGCTGGAATGGAAGACATCATAACGGAAATCTGTTTCTGCCAACGCTGTTGCATCTTTAAAATTTTCAACTGACATAAAGCAGTAAACGCTAAGGTTGTCTTTGACAATAATATATTGTTCTCTTTGAACAGCGTTTATAGTTTGTCTCAACTTCCGCGCGCATTGCTTTTAAAATTAGATTTAGATTTCGGCGGCGAAAAAGTCCAAACAAGTGAAGCATCCAAATGTATATTCATAAAAATACAACAACGCCAGTTGACATTAAAAAAAAAAATTAAAAAAACATCGCATAGGTCATTTAAAAAGACCGAGCACATAGCTTTTTAGCCAAACGAAGGTGATGACACCCCACTTTTATTTTTTTTGGCCTAAATGAACCTTCCTTTAAACTACAAGGTGTTCCAGAAAGAAACGTACCTCCAGAAACGGCACATTTTGCTTACTTACACCAATGATGGAAACAAAAAAGAAAACGGTGAAAAATAACCAAACCATGGCTATTCCTTAAAAATGATGCAAACCTATTTTGTCCACGGCTATAGCAAAAGTAGAGGAAACCAGATATGCAAATATACCCTAAATAAAAAAGTGTAAACCCAGTGACTGGACAATAATACACACAAAAAAAATCCAAGGTCGATTGCTGATTCTAGGGTTATTTGCGGCTGGTAGTCCAGTTTTGACTAACCTTCTCTCTCCCTCTCCCTGTACCATGCTACAGAAATGTGTCTCTGTTCCTCTTGATTGCCATCTGATGGGGAACCCTACTTAAGGAAGACATTTACCCATTCACGCTGAAGTTCAACGACACTCTGTGTTTCAATAAATTTTTTAGTCTTGAAAATTCTCTCCTCTTTGGTGATTGCGGTGGTGGCACCATTTTTGTCTGTTAACCTTAACAGCAGTTCGATAGAATATGCTATTGTAAGAGACAGGCATCAATACCGTTTTGAGGAGCCCTTTAACAAATTCCTTTAGGACTGCCCAAGGATGCCAGGCAATTATTGTTGACTGATGAAGAATCCTAGCTTCCTACTTATATTGGAAAGTAGAGGTAAAGACCCCCATCTCTCTGTTTTCACAGTCAGCCACTAGATCTGTTTATATGTGCTCGCAAGCCGAAATATAAATCAAAATACAATGAAAATGCAGCCATGTGAAATTCAAGATGGCTGCAATAACCAAAGTACTTTCAACTTGGGCAATTGTTTTTTATACAATCCTAAGTATCAAAAAGCATTGGTATTGCACTATATTTAGTTTTGTTTATATTGCTCGCAAGCCCAGATATAGATAAAAAGATAGGAAAATGGCAGCCATTTGAAATCCAAGATGGCTGCCATAACCAAAGTACTTACAACTTTTTGATGATGATTATTCACAAGCAGCAAAGTTTATTAATAACATACATTCAAGTATATACATAACTGTTAAGAATACAAAAAAAAATATATATACAAATAAATGTAACGGGCGCGTTGCAACAGGTAAAACCAAACAGAACACAAACATACTTAACGTACATGAGTTCATTAACTGACTTTTAACAAGGATTATTCGTACAATTAAAAAAGTTATCTCAATTACCTCAGAAAATAGCGATGTTGGTAACCTAATGGTCCCTGAATAAATACAAAAATAAATTTGCGTTTTCTAGACAAACATAAAATGAGCTAAACTAGCTAAACATCTCATCGGGAAAGAAATCAGAGTTAACTTAATGCCGAATCATCGTGTCCTAGCATAATATAGATGCATTGTATGTACTTTGGACAATAGTCGATTGATTTTTGCCAAACACCAAAACAATCACAAACAAAAGGCCGGAGTGTATGTAGCTCGAAATAATAACAAATCGGTTAAAGGAAGGCTAGTGGTTTGTACTCTGTTGCATTGGCCCTTATATCATTACACCCCAAAATATACATGAACAATATTATATAGATTACAATCAGGATAATTCTCAGAATTATTGAGATTAAAGCAGCAATGTAGAGAACCAAGGAGTTAAGAGCAAATCTGCTTCCAGTATCCCCACACCTTCTCAAAAAGGTGTTGTTTCATTTCACAAACGGCAATATATTTTTGTATTTGAATATATTTTTTTTAATTCAATTAGGAAAACATAAATATTTGGTTTTGATTTTGCGATCTTGCTCTAAAGATGTGAAATTTAGCAAGCAAAAGTATTACGTTACGAGCGTTGTCACCTTTCAAACCAAAGATTATCATGCGAGCCGATAAAACAATTTTGTCTTTTGTAACGTGTAATTTTGTTTCCAATAATTTTTTGAAGCTTTCCCAAAATTGCATCACAAATCGACATTGAAAGAACAAGTGAACAATAGTTTCTCTTTCTCTGTCACATGCACAGAAAGTACAGAGGTCATTATCTCTCAGATTCATTTGATGTAAGAGCCTATTTGTTCCAATTATATGATTAAGAATGCGATACTGAAAATACTGTAACTTTGTATCCTTTGAACGGTAAGGCAGAAATATCTTGCCATTCGTTGCAAGTCACTGTAGTGTCAAGTTCCCTTTACCATTTTGTTTTTGGTTATTTGTTGTTAGCTTAACGTTTTTTAAAATTAGTTTATAATAGATCTTACAACCTTTCGCTTTATTATTTAACAGTTCTACAACAAACGGCCGAAATGGCATAGAAAGCTTGCTATTTTTACCAATACATTTCCAATGACTTTTTACACAATTTACCATTCCTTGAAACTCTAAATGATTTGTGTTAAGATTGTAAGCTGCACGAAATTGTTCAAAAGACATAATTTTACCATCCATATTTAACAAGTCATTCACAAAATATATATATACCTTTATTCTTCCAATGTGTGTAATTAACAGACTTATTTCCAATTTTAATTTTATCATTCCACCATAAGTAAATCTTTGCGACACAATTATAGTCTAAGTTAAGGTCGCAGTTATAGTTGGATGTAACTATAGCCCAAGCATTTAAAACATCGTGCCAAAAATTGTTTTTAATTACATTTGACAGAATTAAACCGTTCTTTACCAAATTGATATAAATCACATTTAGTGAGCGCTGTTAAGATATGGAACAGTTTTACCCATTTCTGTTCACCACTTTGAACGCTCATTAACCAAGACACCTTTAAAGCATTCAAATGGGACTCAACGTGGGGCAGTTTCACACCACCAAATTCATAATCTTGAATAATCTGACTGCGTTTTATTTTGTCGGGTTTACCATTCCATATAAATTTAAAAATTGCACTATTAATATCTTTGATTAAGTTGACATGGGGATTAGGAAGCATTTGACAAATATAATTGAACTTAGCTAAAATGAGAATTTTAACAACTGTAACTCTTCCCAGTAACGTCAAGGAGCGCTTAGACCAGCCGTCGCCAGCCTGCCACCATCACAGACTGCGGATCACGTTCTCAGTGAGTGCCCTGCCTTTCGTGCGCCGGTGGATGCGGATATCTCAAACCCCAACCAATCAACAGTGAGTTGGCTCCAACGTTTACAACACATTTAGCTGCTGCCTCATACGCAAGAAGAAGAAATCCTTAGTATCAAAAATATGGGTATTAATTGCCACCATTTGAGCCTTATACATGTTGTATGTTGCTCGCAAGCCGAGATATAGATCCAACTATAATGAAAATTGCAGGCCATTGTGAATTCAAGATGGTCTGCCATAACCAAGTCTTACAACTTATGCAAATGTTTTTTTATCAGAATCCTTAGTATCATAAACATTGGCATTGCCACTGCTTCTGGCCTTTATGTTGCTCCAAAGCTGAGATATGTCAGGGGAAAATTTTAAGACAATTGCAGCCATTCCTGAAATTCCAGATGGCGCCCTCTGTCCACCAACACTTCACAATTGGCAACTAGCCTGACGTGTTGAAATGCCATCGGTTAGGTGGCACTTCTAATCATTAAAATTTAAAATTTCACTGGATAAGTATTTTGGTCCTGTTTTCCCCCACAAAACTTGTCTGAAGCAAAGACATAACTCCACTTAATCCCTTTTGCTTCCTCCGTCATTGTAGTCAGTGATGTCAGCGCGATATGTGATGGTCCCACCAGTAACCGCGCGCGCTGGCGCAAAAGCATGGCGTGTTACACGCGTGCACCAAACGGCAATCCTGACGCGTGGTAAAGCTGCGTCAAGGGTTTGACAATCACTGCACGATGTAGAACAAAATGACTTATAAACTTGTAAATGGTTGGCCTCGTCCTGCAACATAGTCAGGCACTATGATGATCATAAAACATTTACTGGAATCTTAAAATTTTAACTCAAAAAAGTGATCACGATTTTTTTTTTTTTAATTAAGCATACCAAATTTGCGTTTATCGCAATACAGAACAATTTTTCAAATGCATCCCCTCCAAATGAAAACCATACCCCCTCGTGAATAAACTCGAATAAAGCAATACAGAAAAATACGCGAATTATAAATAAAAAGCTTCGTTCGGAATCATACTCACTTCTGAAGCGTCTAACTGGGTGGCGAAGCTTACGGCCCTAGGTTGTTAAATCTCCTATACTCATTTTTGAAACAGACACTGATAATGTCAAAACTTGAATAATATGGGGCGTGCCGCTTGAGCTGATTGCTGGGGCTATGATGCAAATGCAGGCGCAGCTGAGAGAAGTATTCTCCGAGTATTCTGGTTGGTTTCAATTCGTCAGCCTTCCTCCGTATAGCGTCGTGGGTAATACTCGTATTAACCTTGCTCCTCAAGTCCAGTTCAAGCGGGTGTTATCTTGGTTGAACATGAAGTTGGACCTAGGTTTACGGATGCAAACCGCCAATTGTTTTTGATTTTTTATTCGTGTTCCTTCATGCCCTATTGTCGTATAAATCGAACTGCACTATTGCACACGCTTAATTATATCGTATCATCGGAGTCGAGGTCCAATAATGAGCAATTAATGCCGTGGTTCAAGGACACAGTGTAAACCCGGTAAGCTTGAGATCCACTGACGCAGACGCATCGCTGAGTGAGAAGAAAATACGTTTCAATTATACACGCTTCATAAGAAAGTCTCCTTTATTAGACCCTACAGGTAAAGCCTTTTGATTAATCATAATCCTTTGAATGAAAAATACTTTCATGTGCAAGCGGTATCCCTTGAGCCTTCTTCGGTGGTTCGGGGTTTAAAGGGTCCCCTGACATAGGTGACGGACGCCATCCAACTAGCTGCAGATGACTCACGTATATACTACCTACCTTTTAATGGTGCAACGATATATTTCACAAGTCAATTCCCCTTACAAAAATTGAAGCCTGATTGTTTTGCTGATGTAATAATATATAGCTTTCTGTCACTAAAAATTCCCATCTGAACGGATTAAAGCTGAGAACACTTCTTTTGTCAAAAAATTAAATCTATTTCATCTCGGACCATAAATGTGTAACAACCCATCGAATGTGTGGTCTCAGCTTTCAGCTTATTTTGCCTCAGTACAAACCCTCACACACAAAACAAACATAGGATGCAAAGCAGCATGTTTGTTTGACTCTTTTACTTTTTAACTTTCATTTGACAGGAGTAAGCACTTGATAAAAGACTGTAATTATTGGACAATATCTTATTAGGCAAGCTATGAAGGTTGAAAATTCACAAAAGCGGCAATGGTCCCACAACTTCCCAATTTTTGAGAAATTATAAACCACATCCAGCGCATCACCCTGTAAATCTACAAATAATTGGCATATGTAGAAATATGATCTTTTTACCTATTGCATTCCTTTGCATAAACGGGTGTTCCAGAGGTAGTTTGGCATTTTCTTCTGTGGTGACATTAAATCAGGAAAGCTACGGACAGGCGGTTTTTTGCATAATGTAGGAAGGTGCTCTCTATCAACATAAAGGATAATTGTTGTCCAAAGTTTGGTTACTAAAGGTTGTAAATTTGTATTTTCAAATAGCAAAAAATAACGTTTTTAAAATAAAGTAGAAGTTTTCCTTTCCAAGTTTGGTTACAAAGGTTGTTTAATTTGTATTTTTCATGCAAAAAATACTTTTTAAAAAGCATTTCTCGGTCAAGTTTTCGATTAATTTTCTGCTTACCATACTAACCTTTTGCATTTTTCCTTTTAGTTCAAACAAACCAAGTTTATGAACGTCTCCCCCTTCAAATTTGAGCACCAGAAACAACACGGTTTTCATGTAATTCAACAAAGTCTAACGTGCCCTTGTTTCTTCTCACCGTCTCATTTTGTGTAGTAAAATACCATCCAGGGCTGCTGCCTGTTCTAACTAGTACAACGTATTATATCTCTGTCACGCTCTTTACATAACAGGACAATTCACAATTATCAGAATACCCACCATAGCACAAATGGCCTTCCATTGTCGCAATCATTTTGCTATGATGAAAGACTTTTTTACATTCCGCTCTATTTCTATATGTCTTTCCCAAGTTTCCCCGATTTTCACCATCGTCATAGGAATTGTAGTAAATGTAGTGATTGATTCGAACGTTATTCATATTTTTAAATTAATCATTGTCATCCACGCAATCATGAATAAAACATAATAACAAGAAAATTATAAAATAGAAACGGTAATAACGTCCGGATTCCCAAAGAAGACACCGGATATGCAAATTTAACACTTTTGAAAAGACTGTATGACAAAATAATTCTTCAATAATGTATCATTTAACAAAAACCCAGGCCTATATCTAAATTTCTTACATAACATTATTCTATTGTATTCACGATCATTTAGATTAAAATTGAAATCAAAATTGAAATCAAAATTGAAATCATTGGATATAAATGAATAGATTAAAAATTTTAATCTAAATTCAGTTTTCCTCCATTTTTAGTCTAAGAAATTTAGAGATTATAAAGGTACGGTTCGCGATATTTGTGATACCTCCTTTTGTTTGTCTTATATACATAGCAAGACCAGTGTTATAAATTCTATGATTTTATGATTTTTCGACCAGTAAGTTTGTTAACCCAATTAGATTTGCTATATTTTTGTACGGATCCAGACAGACAAGAGCAAAACCCTGCTCGGCCTTTCTACAAGTCAATTAAGACAATGAGAAGAGGAAAATTAACGAGAAGAACAATAGCAGTGTTTGTCACATATAAGCAAAACAACGGTCTTAGTATTGTTTTGTTGAAACGGATAATGATGATACCCTTTTTTCTCTCCAAGAAGATCTACTTACTTACAGGGTCTTTACTTTAAAGGACAGCTGCAGAAAACAATTATAGGCCTTCAATTTGGCGACGAATTAGGAGTCCCAGATTTTTGAAAATTTGTTCCAAATTATATCTTCTATAGCGGCTTTGCCTACAATCGTAAAGGCTCTCCATAAATCTCACTGATTATTATATTTATGATTATTCCAGGACCGACTTTGAATCATACATAGATTTTAACAACAGAAAGGGAACCATCATACGCAGTTTTTTTCTTGGTTGTTTTCATAATTATATTTTAGCTGTGTGTATGGCAGCTATTTTGCAGAGTAAATGAAACTTTTTTTCTTTCGGTGAAAAAGGGCGTAAACCAGCTAGAATGTTAACAATGATAAACACAGTTTACACAAGCTTGAGATTTTGTTTCACAAAACTTTGTTTCTCAACCGAGGAATACGGGTTTAAGATTGAAAAAAAAAATCAAAAGCCGTGCTATCGAATTTGAAAAAAAAATTGTTTTTTAGTGAAAAATCGGGTTTTAATCGATTCGAAAACTGGGAGAAACCTCGTTTTTTCGATCGAAAAGTTTTTAAACACTAACATCTTTTCATATCAAAATTTGGTAAAAGTAGCTTTTCGCAGTTTATCGATTTGAAATGTAAACTTAGTAAGAGAACTATTTTATTTTGTAGAGGTTGTCTAAGCACACATCTACTAGCATATATATACACCAATAGAAAACATTTTTTTCACCGAAAAAAAATGGTTTTATCGGTAAACAATGATTTTGTTAATGAAAAAACAAGTTTTCTCGATAGTGTGCATACATACACAACAAGCTCTACCTATAACAATTTTGAATCGTTTTTAAGGATAGGCAAAAAAGAATATTTATTCTCAACCTCCTGTGGCGCAGCTTCCCGGATTGATCAGAGTACAAAATCACATTTTATCGCGGTCTTGGGCCCTGTTTTCTTTTCTTTCCTTTTTCTAGAGACTATTTTTTTTTGGGGGGGGGAAGGAGGAATTGGTCAAGAAAAAAAATTGCCGCAAAATAAAGTTCTAAAATGCAATAAACAATTTCCGCGTGGCGTTATTTTTTCTCTCTCAAAGAAAAAACGCATAGCGCTAGGGTTTTTTGGGCCTGTAGGAGCCGAGACCAATGTTATGCTTTTTCTGGTTTAATAAGCGCTATGTCTTGATGTTTTTTAGTCAAAACGCTAAGCGCTACGTGGAAATTCCTTTTTATTGCATTTTTAGACGACTTTTTTTTTGTCTCCTTCGTGGCCATTTTTCTTATCTTGACTAATTTTTTTTTTAAATATCTTGCCAATCTTTAAAAACGAAATGACTAAAATGTGATTTTTACGCCTATGCGAGCGGGAAGCTGAGTCGAACCTTCTTCTCGCCTAATTCTCATATTGATTTGAGGTAGTATAATCCGCAGGATGGTACAGGATCTTTTTTTTTTTGTGGGGTGGGCCGGATTTTGTCGAAAGTGTTTCTTGTTTTAAGGTGTAGACCTTTTATACACGGTGGGTTTATTGCCCGCAAAGTGAGCCCGAGTACCAATTGTCGACTTTGTAAAAACAAAAATTTTATCGCTTTTGAATTTAACAATCTTCAAAGAACATCTTTTGGATACGATTTCTCTTGATAATTACAAAATGATTAAAGTTATAAAGTTTTTTATTTTGATTGAATACCTTTAACCACCATGGATGCCCCATCTGAAAAAAAAATCATGGCACTATGTTATAATTCGTTTTGAGAGCTAGAAAACGCGATTAGGTAATTATATAAATAACTTTGTAAATTAATATTGGGATTTTTTTTTCGCTTGAAAACCAAATACCTTTTCAGTAAATGAGAAAAATGGTAGCTTTCTTCAGACAATTTTGACAACTTCCGGTAAACTCTGAGGTAGGGGAGGGGGATATTAGATATCACGGGATGCCATGGACCTTTTAACAATACAGTTATCGGAAAGTGTAATTCATGGCTTATTGGCCTACATTTAAGAAGTGACGTGACACAACCCATTTTCTTACAACAAAAAAATCTTGTGGATTGGGACTTGTATCGAGCACTAAAACAAGTTACAATCAAATATGTCATAATCTCGCCACCAAGTAAAGGGCCCTATTTAATTCGAACTCTGTTGCTTGGTCGTTTTCAGCCTTTTTCGGTAAATCCGCACGAATAATTACAATATAAATGGAAATTGGCATTTTGCATGCATATAGGACGACTTAAATAATTTTTGTCAACACTTAATTTTGAATTTTTCTTTTAGACGTTTGTTTTGTTTGTTTGTTTGTTTATTTGCTCTTTTCTTTCTTATCCTGGTCCATATTCAGAAGTGAACTTTAAGTCTCCCTCTGTTGCACCATATGGCCCAGTCCAACGTCTTAAATGAATGAAGGCTAAACAGTTTTGTGTTTTGTGTAATCAGAATGTTGTCATAAATGACTCCGGAGTAGTGTTCACGGGCTAGGGTTGCACAAATGAAACCCAAAAATCATCAGAAGTTGTGTATACTATTTCCTCTGTAAAAACCATTTAAACGGGGTCACGACCACCTTATTTATGTCATAATTTAATAACAATTACATTAGTTATGTGTAGGGTGCAATGTTCTCCGATTTATAGTAGTATAAATACATTTTAACTATTAAAACACATATCTTTGCACCTGAAAATGAGGGTAGGGTAAGTGGGTAATATGGACCCCTTACAACACGATCGTAATTTTTCCACGAATTTTATTTTACTCTTTAATAACCTTTCCATTATCAATTGATATCCTTTTGGTCATGCATATGTACAGACCAAAAGATATTCATTCATCTCTACCAAATAAAAGATATAGGCGTTCAATTTTTTTGGCAAGGTTTCCATATTGCCCATGCGTCGGCAATATGTACCACCTTGTTATTGGCAATAGCGGCGGACAAGGGACCCCTATGTCCTATTGCCCTCTCATAAAGTTTCTACAATGTGGATATAGGGTTTCCATATTACCCCCAATCAACACAACCAATGTCATTAGATGTGAGATAGGAATTTGATACATTAATTGATACATGGGTAAAGTTCATACACATGTTGCCATGGAAAAAACCTCCAGATCGAGGCTCAAGAGGCAATGGGATATTTTAAATGTCAATGACCTAAATAAAACCACGTGTTGAAAAGTTTAAATTTAAATATTTCTTTCAGGACACTCCTCCGTTAATATAACCAAATACAGTTGTTGAATGATGTACTTTCTTCAAGTACCATATAAGGGTCAGACTCCTTTTTTTTTTGTTTTTCTGTGCCAGCCCAATGGCTTTCGGAGCCTTTTATTCATGAATACAAAATAAACATAATCACATCATATACAAACACGACGAAAGGATATACAGTTAGCATACATAAATTCAAAATTAGCATTTACTTCTTCCATCTTTGTACCACCACACCACCTAAAGTGCCATCTTGTTGCCATATATTTTTCAGTTTCTTTAACAGTTTTCATCACATAATTAAGGATCATATTTGGATGTTTGTCTTAACCTAGCATATAGATAAAATATTTCGCATGTAAGAATATGAAATTTAGATTAGAATATTCGCATCTAGGATACCTAGGATGATTATCACGCATAGTAAAAGTCCGATAGCACTATCTAAAATCTAAAACACGCACCTTTAAAACATGTTCAAAAACATGCAGTGACACTGCACTCCAAAAGATGATGCTCAATATTCTCTATATCATGTTTGCAGAAGGTACATTATTGATGTTAATTTATACCTATTTGACCAAGCAATTAATTAACATGCAAGATCATCTGTGTAAATTTATATTGGAAATATCTCCATTCTGGTGGATGAGATGATTGGATTTGTATGAATCAATTCAGACCAGTCAAGTTAAATCATTAACAGAATGGCCCACCTTATTTTCAGTAGTTTTTGGGGATTGTTTAAAGATCTTACGAACACATACATCATGAACCATTTTCCAACACCTTTATTAGTTTTAGTGAGATTAAGAAGAAGTTCTTCTTGAAAGTTCCTTCATCCACACCCACCACCTGGACATTCCTTTTCTTTAGGTGGAATTGGGCATAAAATAAGAAGAGCACTAGTCCTAAAATTTGCAAATGAAAAGAAATTTAAACTTTTAAAAAATTATTTATTTTTTTTATATTCTTTGAATATAATTAGTGCAAAATATCCTATGGAAATACTCTTCACGCCAAAACCTTCGTACCACCTTTTCCTAAAAATAAGATTATGTGAGTCTTAATTGCGAATTATTTCATAATATTGGTGCTTAAAATTGGCACATTGGGGGAACATACGCAACATTCATCATCCACGAATTACAACTTCAGCGCTAAAAGCTTGTCATTGATGTTATACTTTTGTCCAGTGGATTAATGTTACAACTTGCCAAATAGATTACCACCAAAGGGTTTAAGATATATCTCAAAAAAGTACTACTTCCATTTGCCACTATTGTGGGGTCAAGAAGGCGTTTAACCCATGTAATTTTAAGTCCAAAGACAACAGATGGAATATGATCATTTTCAAGCCAACCGACAGTTACTCAACAATAATATTTTTTCTACTAATTTTATCTTGTTTGCCAACCAGACAAAATTATAAATAATTTTGTTTAGCTTTGTTCAAAAAAATTTCATGTGTGCTTTGGCAAACTGATCAAAGGATAATCTGTGAAAGGCCCAAAGATTTAACATAAGTGATTTTACCAAAGGGGGTAGATCCCTTTGTGACCAATTCTAAAATATCTTTTTTAAGCTTAAGGACCAATTAAGCTCATAAATATTCTTCAGATCGGGCATAAAAGTAACACCCATCAACTGAATTGGTCCTTTGCTATATACATAAACCATATCAGAAATATTTGGAGGGTTTTAGTCTTATAAGCAACCAATGGTCAAAGTTCACATTTATCAATATTTATAGTGAGACCTGTATATGATTTAAAATTTTGTCAAGTATATGAATAGCACTATAATTGACTGAACTCAACGCAGTACAAAGTGGTGTCGTCTGCTATGCCCTACAATAATTTCAATGTTATTCACATAATGCCCCGAATTCTCTTATCAACACGTTTAATTAAGAGACTTAAAATCTCAACTACATACATAAAGTAACGAGCTAAGGGCACATCTTGACGTACCCGCAAAACAATTAAAAAAGTGGAGCATGACGGTTAACCACAACATGATGAAATATCAGTATAAAAGACTTTTACCCAATTATCAGATCAGGACCAAGTTAAAAACCCGAAGAGACTTAAAAAAAGGACCTTCAAGTTTATCAAATGCTTTTCTTTCCTGGCAATCAATCATAGCAAAAACCGCAAATTATGTCTTATTAACATAATCAATTAAGTCATGATCCAAACGAAGTTTTCATTCAAACCGATATTATCGCCCTGAAGAAATCCTTCTGGTCATGTGGATTATTATTGGGTAATACATGCTTCATACGTAAGCAATGCATTTGGGGGTAAGTAATTTTATCTGATGCAGCATGTAATTGGTCTCCAATTATTCAAATAAGTAGGTTCTTTTATCTTTTTTAGGTTAATTAAGGTAATTGCCCCTACGCTGATCTGAGACAATTTTCCCTGTTGGAAAAGAATAATTGTAGCTATCGATAACATTTTTCTATATCATTAAAAGAATTTATAAAATCGTTGGGTACGCCCATCTGTGCCTGGGGTCTTGTTATTGGGCATAGTTTTTAGGGCTTGAACGCACTCAAATCTAGTAATTAGACCCGCTTAGAAGGGCCTCTACCTCCCTAGTTCAAAGTAAAGGGGGTCCTAATGCCCCGGGGGTCCATTATTCCCCCACTTTACCCCTATATATTTGCATCTGCAATACATAGGCGTATAAAAGCTGGGTGGTGCATTTTGTCGTGGAGGCACCTTCTCAGGCTAACTACCACCTCTGTTCCTAAAATTTGTGAAGAGTCATATGTGACACGTGTTAAATGCACCTTTCCCCCAGCCATGCTACATATCTTCAGTAAATAACGGTTTTTTTTTCAGATTGGGGCCCATGGTCTTTCACTGCAATTAAATTTGCTATAATATGTTTTGCATAAATTTACCATATCGACACACTTCCTCAGCCTACGGTATCTCAATCAGCCTACGTATCACTGCAATAAAATTATGCTAATAATATGTATTAGCATAATTTAGACCAATCTACAACGTCGGCCTATGAATAAACAGTTTATTATTAAAGCAAATTCCTAGGCCTAGCTACTTTTTTACACATTCACTGTAAAACCGTAAGTTTTAAGATTTTCTCTCGTTTTTTAAGCGCCTAGACGTGTTCAATAAAACAGCAAAATCAAAAATACGTTTTTGTCAAAGGTGGGTTTTACTTAGCCCACTGCTCCTAAAATCACTAAAAAGATTGGAAATCTAGCATCGTTTTCTCCATTTCAGAGCAATGAGAATTTCTAACGTAGACGCCTTAACGTTTTTTTCAAACAACTGTTAAATAATAAGTGCAACAAGGCATTTAGAATCTAACATCATGATAGTGTTTATGTGTCCTATAAAACAGAACGTCATGCGATGGCGACGTCTTTAGAATCTAAACACGTAAACGGTCACGTTAAGGAAATGTTTTTAGAATCTAAACATCTGAACACCTAAATGTTCAGGAATTAATGCTTAGACATGTCTCAAAAGTGAGACAAAATAGTGGTTAGATACGTGTTGCAGACCCAGAACACCTGGCTTAGTGTTTGTAAACAACATTGATATAATAATATTAGAAACGGGACTCAGTTTCCCTATTTTTATACTTACGTGCATCGCATACTGATCATCCTGATACATAGAAACCCCAAATTTT